>JANIJG010004779.1:24109-93858 GCA_024611175.1 Megaceryle torquata | reverse complement strand
CAGGCATAGTCAGCTGCTCTAAAAATTTGGTGTTTTATTTTTTTTCTTTCTCTTTTTTTCTTTCTTTCTCCCCCCCCCCCCCCCCCCGAGTTTAGGGCTTAGCATCTGCATCTCAGGCTATTTAGCTGCTCCACCTTGTGGGCAGAGATCGTACAGTTCTGCAGAAATGTGTCTTCAGATGAAACAGAACAAAACAGACTCAAGGGCAGTTTTGTAATTATTAAAAGAATATGAGGTGCTTCCTGCTCCCTTGTAAGATCATAAACTGGCTTGGCTGTCATTTCAGTGGGGTGGATTGTGTCTGCCTTGTAAGTCTTCATAAATTTAAATATTTTAAATGTTTAAATATATTTAAAGCCAGTTAAATATTTAGTATTCTAAAGCGCTTAACCATGCTGCTAGGACTTTGTAATTGAATGGCATCTGGGCCTTGAGCACCCTCACTGGCCAGACCTAAGAGGACACTGGGAAGAGTTCCTGCAGTTCTCCACACTGTTCCTGAGCATTTAGCTGTATGTCGGAGTGGTGGGTTGATGTCCTGATTCCAGTCACGGGGAGGAGGGTTGATCACACCATCTGGGAAGCCTGGAGTATTCTCCATGTGTATGGCAGCCTCTGTGAATGTGAAAAAGCCACCCAACTCTGACGTTTCCAGCACTCAAAATACTTCTTTGTCCTCTGTCTGAATGATAAAGATGACATTTCTGAAGTGATTTCATAGTTTCTGGAAAATATGCTCATAAAATCTTATTTATTCCTGTGGGGATCTGATTTCCATGATACATTGGTCCCCAAATATATTGTCTTCTGTTAGCAGTCCTGTAGAAAGTATTCTAGAGAGACCTGGAGCTGCTGTGACTGTCAGGGCTAGTTAGAGATTCTGGTTAAAATATTCTTCAATGCTGAGAGGATGTGATAATGTGGTCTGGCTTTTCACCTGAACAAATCATAGTCCCTAGGAGAATGAGTTAGGAAAACTGCATCCTCTGGTTGTGGATCACTGTCAAAGTTACAAGCTAGACCTTGCTGGTCACCGTGAGCAGGTAACTGCTTTTGGTCTCAGTCACCTCTGTGAAGAAGCCCACGGTCACATCCATCCTTGGGGCAGGGGGTAGGGTCTGGCTCCACTGTGGTTGGGAATGGGTGCTCCTGGTGCTGATGGGAGGCAGTGGTTTCCTCTCTACTTCATTTCTGTTACCCATCTCTGTCTTCTTCCTGCTTCCTTCCTGCAAAAGCTGCTGCTCATAGGTAGCCTTGACATTCAGCAAGCTCAAATGAAAACACAGTTGCCAACCCTGATTAGAAACTGAATGCCCTGGGGCAGCTTGCTTGTGGGGTCATTCCCCTTCCAAAGGTAAAGGTAAAACACTGTTAAATACTGGGATTGTTTCACGGTGGCGTGCTGCCATGGCTAGCAGAGCCACAACTGCAAACATTTAGACAGCAAATACAACAGAGCATCATGTACAGTCTTTGAGTACTGCTGCAGCAGTGGAAAAGGAGGTACGGAATTGCTTCTTGTGCAGAGTAAATGGGGGACTGTGAAAAATGGATTAGTAGTATAGTTCTGAAAAACAAACCCAATGCTTTAGTGCAGGACCTAACTATATTCCTTTGGCAGGGTACCAGCCAGTCTCCTCAAGGCTGAATTAGTATCTGATAAGTACACAATCCAGAGCAGACTATAAAAGTTGATAATTATTTGGAAGGGCCAGTCTTCCATACTTTTTCATTTGCACTTTATGGTTTCCATATGAATCTGGACATAATGCTTCAGTGCGGTGTTGCATAATTTTTCATTAAAAAGAAATGAAAAAAAACCCACACCAAAACCAACAACAACAAAAAACCCCCACCAGACAGGATGTAGCTCTTCCTCGCCTCTGCCTTACTGGCTGAACATGCAGCCGTGGGTACATCCTCCAATAAAGGAAGCATGATTTTGACACAGCAATTCATTTTACCAATTTTCTTTTCAGATTTTTCAAAGAGTATAT
Organism: Megaceryle torquata; assembly: GCA_024611175.1. NCBI lineage: Eukaryota > Metazoa > Chordata > Aves > Coraciiformes > Cerylidae > Megaceryle > Megaceryle torquata. The sequence goes on along the minus strand of JANIJG010004779.1, from coordinate 91,861 downwards.
TTGTAAATGAGACTTGAAAGTGTTGAAAAAAAGTCTTTGCTGGTACAACAGAAGCAGAGAAGTATTTAAAAATAAAATAATGATTCTTCCGAGTGAGAAAACATACAGAAACTTTGTGTTGCATATTGTTTCAATGCCAAAATATACATGGTAAAGGAATTAATATCAGGTATCCTTTTATTGAGAAACAACATTTGTAGTATAACAAGGTAAATATTTACAAGTATGTAAAGGAAAATTACCAATCTCAAAAAACAAGAGAAGGAGAGGAAACTTATCACAGCATTTCCAGTGGTGAGCTCTGAGTAGCCTTTGAGTTGAGTGAGTTGCAGATGGTGTGTCTGAAGGAGAGCTCACTCTGGCTAACTCACCTGCTAAGCTTGCTGGTATTTTTTTTTTTTTCCACTTAGTAGAAAGGACTGTGAGAAACAGGAAGAGCTTTTTTCTGCTGCTTAAATGTTTTGTTGATGGGGTAGCCTTCCTGTTAGTGATGATTTTTAAATGTAAAAACTCTGCTTTTTCTTTCTGTCATTGCTGTGCAAGAGCAGCTGGGGAAGACACAGACAGGGCTTGCTATGTCTCAGAGCTGCATTAGCATTTGCCCTTATTTCTGTAAGGAAATCCTGTGCATCACAATCTCTGGCAATGGCTTGAACCATTTGGCCTCCTGGTAGTTCCCATCTAACCACGCAGGTAGGCCAGGACCATTCTTAAACTATAAACTGGACTTTAGATCTGTTGCATCCTGTATCTCTCCATGTGTCTGTACATGTCTTCTTGTGCTGTCAATTGCCACAATATGTTGTGTTTGTTTTATAAAGTCAGAGTGGAGCTAAAGACACCAAAAATGCTGCTACCCAGGAAGGCAGTGCTGGGTGGGGGGATTCTTGCATTGGTAAGATTTGTGACTAGAGATACTGATCATTGATCTGTAGGATGATCTCATCTAAGTGGGCCTCTGCTTCTCCTGACAGCAACTGTTCCTATTTTCCATTTACACATCTCATTCTGTTAGACAAAGTCTGCTTTTCACTTGTGAACATTTCCATGGGATCCCACTGTTGGTACGGATGCATCAATATCCCAGAAATGCAGCTAATAATTGTTGAAAACCTCCTGTTTAACATGGTACCATGTTAAAGTGAGAGGTAATAAACCCTAGTTTCCATTTTTGGCAGACCAATTTGTTTTTCTCCTTTTTTTTTCCCTCACTAATTAGACAAAAGACTTCAAAACAGAGACAAGAAAGCCACCTGAATTAATTTCCTGGGGGGGAAAGAAACTTGGGGAGTTACCCAGAAAACAACTTGCAGGTTATCTCCAAACATTGATCATATCAGGCTTTCTAGCCAGCTCTGCAATTCCCGCTGTGTAATGGCAAACCTTTGTGTTCAGCTTTCCTTCCAGCAGCCTGTTCCCAGCTCCCCTGCTCTGCTTTCATCTTCCCAAATGCAGAGGGAACTGAGGACAAAAGGGGACGCCCATGCAGAAGACCTCTCAGTGCTTGCATAGCTGCTAAACGACTTTCGAGATGATTGTTTGGCCATTGCACCAGCCCCACAATGTGCCTTGTGGTTCAGGAGTGGACCTGGAGCACAGCTTCTGCATGGACTGGACCTTAAACCTGCTTGCTCTCCTTTCTTTTGTTCCTGCCTAGTGCAGAAGATGAAGCTGCTGAGGAGTAAGTTGTGAAAAACATGGATTTAATGCTATAAACAAGGAGAGGCTGGTGGGTAAATATCTTCTGCCATAGTTCTTTGACTGCAGTTATATAGTGAGCCATGGAATTGCCAAAAAGGAACGTGAAGTTTTCAGCTTTTCTAACTGGAGCATCTGATCTTATGCAAATGGAGGCCTCCTGGATTTTTTGTATGAGAACAGGAAGAGGGTAGGAATGACAGTTGCAGCGCTCAGACTGGGGAAAAGCTTATTCCAACAGTCATTCTCCAGTTGCTGTAAAAACTTAATTCCAGTTCAAGAAAAGGAATTCCACCACATTGTGTCCATTTCCCTTTCTCTGACACTGATAATAATGGTTTTTTAGGAGTTTCCTTCATGACACTATAAAAAACAATCATGGTTCCAGGCAAGAGTACTTTACTTGGTAGTCTGTCCTCCTCCTTCCAGCCACGAGTGTTGATGTATTGCATCTGTTCTGGAAATAAGGACATAACTACACACTATATCTTTTGCATGAGTAATGGTGTGTGTTATTGACGACCGTTTTAGAAAATGAAAAATCTGTTTGTAATAAGAATCATAATAGGTTTGTTATAACTCCGATGGGCTAAGAATTTAAACAGGTCAAGTTTAGGGAAGAAGAGGGAAAAACTTCTATTAGACCATCCAACACAGAGAGAGACATGCTTTGGAACATGTGAGTCCAGCTTGAAGCCAGTTATAAGATCAGTCAGAAATTGGATCTGCTCTTAATTTTCTCTGGGTGAGTCTGATTTTTGCTTGAGCTGCTAATGGGTGGTTTTGGTTTGTTTTGTATTTCCCCCAGGAGGCTAATGAATGCAGAGCAGTTATCTTGGTCTAAAATGCAAGGGAGGACAAGTTCTCAGCAGATTTTTACCATGGATAGGGAGGCAGGGTCAGTGTTATGCTCTTTTGTTATGGTTCAGCTTTTGTTAAAACCACAACGCTGAATTTTAAAATGGATTTTAGAGTAGGAAAGTGAAAGTATGTTCATTATCCAGTGCTGTGTGAAATAAAAAATTCAAAGCACCCAAGCGAATGGTGATAAAACATGCCACCCCATTTAGCAAATTAGGGCATTATGCAGTGGGTGGAGGGGCTGCAATTCAAAAGTGCCTGAAACCTTGTCCTTTATATAGGGTCTCTTCTGCTCAACCTTGACTGGACAGACTTCTTATTCGGGGAAGGGGATTATTTTACAGCGAGAAGACACATTTATACCCTACCATATTGTTGTTCTTCATTATTAGGGTGACTGCTCAGAATATATGTGTCATCAAGCTCCAATCAATATTCCCTATTGGATATGTTAGAGAAATCAAGACAAAAATGTATTTTTGTGAATGCCTTGAGGCTGTGGCTCTAACAATTGTCACTGGCTTGAAGTTACAGTAAAACTGTTGGGTCCTTGTTGGTATTATTAATGTTTGGGAGAAGTAAAACAAGTAAGGGAAATCAGCTCAGTCTCTGTGCAGGCAGACTTTTAAAACAGGAGATGAAGAAGGATTTGTGGAAACAAAAAATAGGAAAGGAAATCTTGGGTAAATGTTTTCTCCTATATTATTCCTTGCCATGGTTGAACTGAGAGCAGTGTAAGAGCCATAACCTCGAGAGGTATTTCTTCTGGCTTCAAAGCAGCCTTCACTGTTGGATGATTAAAGCAGTGTCTCCAATGAAAACCAGTCTGGATTTAAACCAGGGAAGTCTGATTAGTGTTCAAGCTTGTATTAACTGATGTTGCTCTGAATTGCTCCAAGACTTTACTGTACTGATATAGAAGACACAGGGACAAATTATCTGTCAAATGTAAGAGATGCTATTCATCCAATAAAGGCATATTTCTGTCAGTTTTAAACTTGTAAAATTCGTTTGCAAAAGACCTTTCAAATAACCCTTAGGGAGGGTGGGAAACTTCCTTACTCATTGATCCAGCACTTTGGGGCTATATAGCCAGCCACAGTCAGTTTTACCATGCTGAGGTGTGTTGTGGTTTTTTTGGGTTTTTTTTTGTTTGTTTTTTTAAACAAAACCAAAACACACACACAAAAAAAACCAAAAAAACAAACAAAAAAACAAACAAACAAAAAACAAACAAAAAACCCCAACCAACCAAACAAACAAAAAAAACCACAACAACCACCACCAGCCTATTTTTCTTTGAAATAGATTAATTAGAGGCATTTTTGATTTTGACAACTTTTTCAGCTGAAAGTAGTTTACTGGGTAAACCAGGCATTTCAGGATAATGATGAGTCTGTAGAGTTCTCATAACTCCTATATGTAAATCAAAGGCTTACAGACAGCTGGTGGCTTGACTCTGTCATCGTACCTACAGCTAATCCCCAGAGCCGCAGAGATAGCAGTTCCCATCGGGTCTGTCCCGGTGGTGTTCCCAGAAATGCTGAACATTGGCTGCAGCCTATAGTTTTCTGGAGGCCAAGATACCCTGCTGGTAACAGAAAGCAACATTCAATTCTGTCATTGTTAAATGTCCACAAGGTGGCACTTGTCATCTTTTTACCTCTCTGAGGTCTAAATTTTTATACTTGCAGCAACACTAAGAAATAATTTTAGAGGTTGTGAAACTTTTCTTAAACAGTAAGATAACTGTGCTTTCATGGGAGGGGTATTTCTCACCCCTGCATTTTTGTTTGTTGTTATTACACATGTGAAAATTCCAGCTTAAAAGTAATAATTTTTTTTAATTAGAAAGGATTTTTTTGAATTGTTGTCATCACTAATGTAGTCAGGTTTCACCATTTATCTGGCAAGGAGGAGTAAAAACAAGTACTTGTTTCCCTTGTTTTGGTTAAATGGAAATCTAGAAACAGATCATGTGCAACCTGGTCTATTTACTTAGAAGACAAGTTCATTTAACAGTAACAGTGCCTGTGATGAGTAAAATTTTCCTCATTAAAATTTTCTCATCATTCATAAAGAGGCAGTAATAGCAGACCTGCTAATAAAAGGCATTGAACTCTAGCTGTTTTCAGTGGGTCTCTCACTCAACCCCCTTAGAGTATTCCCACAGAATTTATTGTTGTCAGATCAGGGTTTGTAGAAACCAGGATGGTAGTGTGATCTTTTTTTCCCCTCTCTCCCCCTCAGAAGTGATGCAACTATTCAGAGCGTGCCTTTCTTTAAGCCCCTTCACTTTTGCTGAGAGTACTTTCTTGCCTCCCACTTGATCGCATCAGAGAATGGGCAGTAGCCCTTGTAGCTTTCTGGGGCTCTGACACTGGCTTTCTCTTAATCATTTTTACTCCAGTAACAGCTGCCCCACACCAGCTCCCCACCAGAGTGGGTTATATTGGCAGTATGGCAGGCTCAGAGTGGTGGATCCTCTGCTGGGAGGGTTATCCGCATGCAGCCAGGACACATGCTGAGCACTTACATCTGCCTTCGTGTTACAGTGGATGCCTGTCTGACATCTTTTCTCCACCTGGAGAAGGCAGAGAAAATAGATGGTGGTTTATTTGGAAGCTTTTGCACTGAAACTCCTTAGAGTAATGGTGTCTGCCTGCCTGAGGAGGAACCTTGACAAGTCTAAAAGTTTTCAAAGCTTTTTTTTTCTTTTTGACAATTCAAAGGAAACTGTGTGTCGGGAGTGACACTGAAGTTGTATCAAGGACTCAGTAACAGCCTAGAAGTATCAGTCATCGTTGCTGAGTGTCATACATATTGTATATTCAGGAACGGGGAGAAAACACGGTGCTCACTGCCTGGGGTATTCTCAGCCTTGTTGGGATCTTCCCATAAACAAAGGAAATTATGTGACGCCCTAGTTATGAAATCCTGCATGTTTTCCATGTGAGCCCAGGCCATGTGTGCCATCTTGTCATTAATGTCTTTGTTTTTAGGGATTAATAGAGCAACATTCTTTTTGGATTAGCAATATTTATTGTCACTTTTAAACTCTAACTTTTTTTTTTAATAATATAATAGCTTTTATTTAAGAGAAAGGGAATATACAAAAAGTTGCCTGAGATCTCTTAAAAGGCACAGTATGAGCCTGTTCAAAGTATTTTGGTCAGAAATAGCTTGTTACCCCTGTGCTATGGAAAGGCAAAGATGGGATAACTACAACAGTGGATTGTTTATTATATTCACGTGGAGGACCCAGATGCTGAAGAAGTATTTGTTCCAAAGAAAACATGTCCTGCAAGGCAAGAAAGGTTGATCTCAGCTTTCTCATTTACTGAGCACCAGCTGAAATGCACCTCTCTGCAGGCTTTGGCAGTAGTGTGTGAGGTGTGTCCTGCTTGCCAGGGACGGGTGGGTTGGTTTCCACAGAACTTCGTGTGACTGGCAGTAGCCATGCATGGTGCTTGCTCTTTACATTGACTTTGTCTTTGCCCACCACCCCATTACAGACCATCATTTAACTTACTAGCTGCTGATAGCAGAGGTGTAGCAGAGGGGTTGGAAAGAGGATTTTGGGGGGGGGGAAATGGGGATCCCAGAGCCTCTAGTAGGAGTGGCAAAGGGCTTCTGGTGTGTGCCCTTCCCTCTTCAGTACACCTGCAATAGACAGAAATATTTGGGCCATTCTTTCTACCCTCCATCCTACTGCCTGGTCTTTGGGAGCTGCCTGCCATTGGCTGCCCCTCTCCTGCTGCCACCTGCCCAGGGACTTGTGCAGAGCACTTCTGGTGCGACTGGGTGCTGCCACAGCCAGCCGTCAGCTTCCTGTGCTTACCCTGAAACCACGGTGATGTAGCCCATCTGGTTTACTACCACTGCCTAGGGCAGTGGCTTGTATTCATCTTTTAATTACCTTGATGCTCTTTGACTTTTATTTTGGTTGGAGTGCATAAAAGCCCTAACTGCTAGGGCCTTGCTGCTGCTTAAAACATTTTGTGATAGCTTGAGCTTAGTTTCTGAAATGCTTTTGGCACTTGCGCTCTGGAAAGTAGAGATGAAATGACATTTTCTGTTTGACTGTGGTGTTATTGTGGCTTGAGAATCTCACCAGCAAATAAATTGTGACTTTAATTCTCTAAGTCAAATGAGTTTTGTGTGCATCCTTTAGGTATATAGAAGGTGCTAATAAGATTTTGAAGCTGAGGAGACATTTTCTAGAAGGTGGTTTTTTGGGCACAAAAAGGAGTCTGTTGTATGGGTCAGCAGATGGCCACATCCGCTCATTGTGCATCTCTCCATCAGTTACATTTTGATGAGGGCTAATGCCAAATAAAGCAAGATTATCATCTTAAAACACATGCTAATGCTTAATGGCTAGTGCCTAGGCTGTAGCTTACAGAAGAATGGTTTATACTTTCTTGCATCTTTTTATGTTTATGACTTAGACAATTCTTTGGTCCTAGCTCAGTTCAGAAAACACAAAATTAGATTGTCTTCTCCTAATCACGTTGATGTGTGGTCTGCATGGCAAAGAGCTGGCCCCTTCTACAATTTGAACCACCTGAAGCCTCACCTGTGTTCAATGGGGATATTGCCAAATAAAATCAGAGTTTGGGGCAAGAGATGCTGTGTCAGCAGACAGATTGTTTCCTCCCAGATAGCATTAAAGTAATCTCCAGCATGATGTTACAGATCACCATGCTGCAGGGAATGGCATACAGTGAAAGGAAAAAAAAACCTGATTTCTCTACAGGAAACCTCACAGTAAGTCCTAAATTGCTTTCTGGGGTTACCATACGTAGTTAAGCTGCTGCTTCTCTCCACTACAACTGGCTGATGTTCACTGGGGAGAGAGAAGGAACCTTTTCAAGCAGAGGTAAACATTTTTATTCTTTCTATAAAAGGAATACACAGAGACGAGCAGTCTAAACAGCGTAGTAACAGGTTTTGTGTCTGCAGTTAAAATGTACACTCTGAAAATACTACAGTCATCCAGATTTATATGAGGGATAAAATGGAAGTGGGTAAGAAAAAAGGAAAATAATGGAGGGAAATGCTACATTGTAATGTCACATTAAGTCACATTTGTGTTTTTGGAAAAAATCTGAGAAGCTCTCCTATCATTTGTGTCTGTATAGGAACTTTTAAATGGCTGTATGATTGTCTACTGGCAGAAGCCCTTTTTTTGTGCAAATGTGTATTTCTGAGGATGACTCTGCTTTTCACTTCTTAACTGCAGATCGTTCATGCCCAAGATGCATAGTTCCCCGTTCCTTTCTTTAATTGCTGCACTTAAAGGATGGCATGCTGGGCCTGGAAAGCAACTCCAGCCCCACTGTGGCATTTCTGCCTGTGAAGGGGCTGTTGCTTGAAGCTGCATGTTGTGTTGTTCTGGGCTTTTCTGCCTCTGTTCTCTTTGTCTTTATGCAAATTTCAAGGAAGCCTTAAATAGAGATGACATGTCTGGAGAATGAGGTGTTGAGGAGATAGAGTGAATAGGTGAGTTGGAGAAGAACAGCAGGGGGGAGCAAACCAAAGCATTTCCCCGGGATGAGGGCACCTCTGTCTGGTGTGCAGATGAAGGTTGCTAAGGCTAGAGGAGGGCATAGTCCTCGAAAAAAGAAGAGGAGAGTGTTTGGGTGGAAAGAAGATGACCACAAGAAAGTGCTGAGAATTGTTTAAGAAATAAGAATCACTTGTCCCTGTCCATTGGAGAGAGAGATGGATTAGCAAACCCTTTCCCTTGGAGAAGCTGAGAGACAGATAACCTGTCATGCAGGGTACTCAAGAAATGTAGGCCTATGTCTGAACTAGAGGTACTAGCTGTTACAGGTCTGTGATAAGATGCTTGCTTTGAAGATGAGCTTGATTTTGTTATTGGTTCAAGAGCAAAATCTGATTCTGCAGAGTAAAGGACTGTAAATGTATTTTCCTCTGTCCTGCAGCATTGTTTCCCTCCACCCTTTTACTTTGCATGTAACTTTGGGTCACGGTGGGATTTCAAGTTGCATATCAGTTTAAGGTACTTTTATTCTTTTCTTTACACATAAGTATTTATATTATGACATGTTTGGACATTCCTTTTCCAATCTCTTCCAGATTGGAAAAATTATTAGGTATCAGTATGGACTTGGGGAAGAGAATTTGAAGAAGTCCCATTATGTTATGTAGAAATAAAATCTTACACCCTTCTAATAGGAGCAAAATTCTGAAGAATAAAATAACCTGTTATTGCTTGGGGATAGTGGGATATTATCAAACATTTTCACTTCTAAAGGTTAGGAGAGCTATTTAGCACCAACATCTGTTAGTTTGAAACAGGTCTGACTTTGAAGTTGCCATTTATGTACATGGACACTGTGCCTGATCAAAAATGTACTTGCTGACGAGAGTGTCCTCATGCTGGCAAAAGACTCACCAATGCTGGTAGGGTCAGTTCATGTATTTATGTTTTGTGTAGTGCTCCAGACCTTTAGAAAAAAAGCAGTTTTAAGCTGAATTGCATCTGACTTAAGGCAGAAAATACAGTTAAGATAAAACATGATGTACAGCTTCTAGAAAATGATTTTGTTTTATCATGGAAACATTTAGCAGAGCTGAGATATTGTGCTGATGGGAGCTGTGAAAAATCAGAGAGAGTGTAGAGTTTATTGCATTAATTAGAAAGTGGTGCAGTGTTAGTGAGAAAATGTATTTTGGGTTCAGTGGTTTTTGTGTTTGGGTTTTGTGGGGTTTTTTTATCATGCCTTAAAGTGCTTTTTGGGTACTTCGGATGACTCTTTGGAGATGCTGAATGTGGAAGCCTGCACTGTCTGAAAATCAAGCCTTTTTCCGACTAATGCATTTCAAAATACTGATGATGTATTAAATGGGACCGCATCAATTGATATTTAAAAACATATAATCAACAGACTGGTCTGATGTTTGTGCTCATTCTATTTTATCTTTGCGTAATGGAATGATTTTAGCATTAGAAACACTTTTGCACAGGAACAAGCACTACAGCCCCTCTGCTTCATTGTTGTTACTGCACTGTACTTGCTGCTGCAGTATTTTGTATCAGATAACTTTTTATTTTTTACATCACAATTGAAATGACCTTTTGTTTTTTCATTACCTCAGGTGGGATGGCCGGAGGGTATTCTCACACTGTAAAGGCAGTAAAGCTCGCTGCCAGATTTTCCAACAAAATCCTCATGCACAGCTGCATAACATAAATCATTCCTTCCAATTTCTGAATGCTAAATGTTTGTTGTATGAAAGTTACTGCTGTTCTTGCCTGACTTTAACAAGGCTTGGAGTTTTTTGTTTGGCACAAATATTGTTGCTTTTCAGTTTTATAATCATGCTGCCCGTAGCCCTAGCAATTGTATGGCTTGAGTGTGAGCACGTACAGGTTGGACTGCCAAGATACTTGTATTTCATAACAGTCAGCCCATATTTTACAAACACAGCATTAGTATTGTCCTTTATTTATTTCTAAATTCAGCTGGTGCATATATTGCCCAAAACCAGACTATAGCAAAAGAAAATTCAGCTAGTGGGGTAAGAGCCTTCTGGACTAAACCCATTATTATTACTTACAAGTTTTGCCCTTTTTCCATGTGACATTTCAGTGCTAAGGGATCGTGTTACAACACTTCTGGAATGAATCGACTTGCACTGCCTTAATTAAAGGTATCAAAGTAGCAATGAATAACCATGGCTGCATCTGTTGCTGCTGATTTTCTTTCACTGCCACAGTATAGCGTGGGCTGCTGAAGGTCTCTGTGGAGATTTGAGGTGCTCTGGCTGATCCCTAGGATGTGGGAGCATATCTGCACGACCTTCCACAGATCAAATCCCATCATATTCTGGGGGATGGCATTTTGATCAAATGTGGCCTTAATCAAGCCATAATGAATTGTATTTATAAAACCCATTGCCACTGAGGTGGACTGCACCCTCTTCACGCATAGCACTAAAATATAGGATAAAAATTGAGCAAAAGGGTAGCTCAAGCAGGGCAGGGAGCATGCTGGATGGTCTGGGGACAGTCTGGGCAAGTCTGCCAATTAAATAGGAAAATACTTCATTCCACTCGGCTCTAATTTAGATGTATTTTGACATGACTGTAGGTGGCAGAGATGGACTAAAGCAAGTATCTGAAGAAGTCAGATTTCACATCCTTAGGGGAGGCAAAACAAAATCCTTCCCTAGCTTCGGGCTGTTTTGGGAACCTTAACAGCTCTTCGGTGGAGATGCCACTCTGGCCAAAATTCAAGCAACAGATTCCCAGATTGCTTGATTTTTACATAACTGCATAATAGAAACTAGAAGGTAGGGTTTTGTTGGATGCAGCAGGTAGTTCCAGTGAGCAGAGAATTGCAAACAGCTCAGAAATGAATGCTGTAGTGAGAAGAGGCTTTAAGCAGCAAGGCTGGCTGTGTGGTTGTCTCAACTTGTGACCCTGTGGTGTACTGAGTAGCTCCCACCTGCTCCAAGGCAAAGAAGCACAGCATCTTGCAGAAAGCCCAAGTACTTTGTAGCATCAGAGCAGCAGCTGGTCGAAGTGGTAAAACAGTGGATCAGAGACAAAGTTTACAACAGAACCTTGAGCTTAAAATGTCAGATCGATTGACAGCAAGTCATAACTGAGACAGAGCTTAAAATACTTGGGAATTTTTATTTATATATTTATTTATTTGAGAACTAATATTTGGAATTAGAAATATGGTGACTTTTAATACATACTGACTTCTTCCAAGTAGAGCTTGTACACAGTAAGGAAAAAAAAAAAAGAGCAAACTCTCCTTTTTTGCAAAATATTTCATAGTAGTTATGTACCCTGATTTTGTTTTAGGAGTTGTTAATTGCTATCCAGAAGAGGAAAAAACTAATGGCAGGAATAAATAGGATGAAAATTGATTTATCAGAATATAAATTGAGATGATAATATCTTTCTAGTGTAATTTAACTGTGTACTTACAGATATATACATGAGAAAATAATGTGCATTCCTTCTCCCCCCTACAGTATTTTGTCTTCTGATCTGCATGTTTGCCATTTTGCAGTATATTTCTATAGCTTTTATTTGTCTGCCTAAAGAAAATATTTTTTTCATTTCAGTTTAAGTAAAAAGGAAGAATTTCTTAGCAGGTTTTTCTATGTTCTGATAGTAAAAAAAAAAAAAAGTTTAGAATCTAGGTGAAATATTTGTGTTAATAAATCTGCAAGTGCTTCTGTGGGGTTATTTCTGTGTTAAAATGTTTCCAATATGGCATTAAGATTTGTTGTCTTTCTTTTCAGATACTGATGAATACAGACCACCTGTTTGGAAATCTTACTGTAAGTATCTCAACTGGGTTTTTTTGTTTGTTTGTTTTGGTTTGTTTTTTTCCAAGTCAGATCTGAAAAAGTTTTAGTTGGAGGTTTTAAAAGACTCACTTTTCTTTTAATTATACTGTGAATTTAAGAAGGATCAGAAGTAAAAGGGTTCATTACTATTTAGAGATAGGTTCAGCTGTTTATGCTCAAGGACAAGCGAATACAGGTTGTTTGGAGGGGTAGATTCTCTGCACCTTACTAACATAAGTGATCCCACTCTGGTTTATATTGGTTTGGCTGCCTAGACTGGGACTTGCATGAACTCGATCTCTTAAAGTTAGTATCACTTGCACGCTTTTAGGGCTCCTGTGTTTTTAGTATCTTATATCATTAGAGCAGAGACTTCAGCCAGTTAGAAAAACTCAAATCATTTTACCCAGAGTTTGCTGATGTAGTGCAAGGAAAACATTTGTTTGGCCTGGCATGACAAATCACAAACAGGTTTTTAGAAGCCCTAACTAGAAGGACCTGGTTTCCTAGCAGCCTGCCCACCTGGGCTCTGCAGCTCTTTGGTGTAGGTGTCCTAGCTGAGAGGAGGCTGGCCTTGCAGGCTGCCCTAGTCAGGTGTGTAGGGCAGTAGTCTGGACATGTTGCTATGAGATCAGAGTGGCCACTCCCTTGGAAATTTTGTAACTTGCTGGTTTTCATTACTAATTAAAAGAAAATGAACAGAAAAAGACACAAAACAAAACCAATGAAAACAACCATAGCAAAAAACAACACACCAAAGCAGATGGAATTTTTTTTTTTATTTCAAAATTTAAAGGGATAACCTGTTGTTTGAAAGCACTGATGTAGGTTCAGGGAGACTGAAGAGAACACGAGACAAATGGCACTATAGCAAAGCATTGTAGCTTCCCACAGTGTCTCACCTCTAAATTCTAGTTCTTTGTAGATAAAAAAGCTAAGGTGTGAGACATTTTGAGACTTGAGGAACCACAGAAAGAAAGAAGTGTCTTAAAACCAGATTTTGAAAGCAGAATGTTTGTGGGTTTAATACACCTAACAGTTTAGAGACGTCAGACTTATATTTGCATTTGCTTTTGTATATATTCCCAGGATGTCTTCAGGCTGGCTAAAGGGATTTGCTCAAGCAATATTTCTTCACATGATGAAAGTGTTTCTCTCTAAAGGTTGGGGAGATTTAACACTTGAGAACATGTCATTATTTCACAAAGGTTTCCATCCTGCAGGATGAGATTCTTTTCAATCAGATATTTTGTGTTGGTCTTAGAGGCTTGATGAAAACATGGTTAGAAAGAGAGTAAGTGTAAGAGGGCAGATTAAAATATTTTTGTTAGCTAAAGTATGTGTAATAGAATTAAATGAGCATTAGAAAAACAGTTCTTCTATCACTTAGACCAGCCTTCTGTTAATGGCACATAGCCGTCAGTTGTTTCTGTTCTTTCCCTGACATTGCCAACCTGATGCATTCAAAAATCAGAGTTAGTCCTTAAAACTCATAAATCAGCCTTCTTGTTTGGGTTTGATATCCAATTTTTGAGTTGTTAAAGTGACTGTGAGTTACATAGTGAGGATCTTCTATACAATATGAGCATTAGATGACTTCTATGAGAACATGTCTCCTAAGAAATTTTGGACAGCTTAGACTGTAAGTTAATAGTCAGATATTGTGAAATTTGTAGTAAAAATTACAGGAGTTGGCAAAACTGTGTACACCTTAACAGTCTAGGAATGTGTCTCTTAAGAAATATTTGTGTTAATTGAAGAAAGGAGAAACCTAATGTCTAAAAAAAGGTTGAAGAGTTTTAATTTGTCCATCTTGACTGTTTTCTTTAGATGGATGACCAAACAGTTTTTAATAATTTCCAACACACACAATTGCTGTCATGTAATTGAGGTGGCTGGGACCTTATAGTCCCTTTGTGAATCTGGTGGCAAAGCCTGTCTGTGCCTTTTGAATCATTTAGCTTGTCATATGCTGAGTCAGCCACTTAATACTAAAGAATTTGCATACAGATTGATGTGAACAAGCAGCAGAGGACTAAAAGATAAAACTGAGACACTTCATTCTTTGATATTAAACTTCATTAGTCATGATTGCAATACATTTTTGTACTTGTCACTGAGATACGTGTGTTTTGCTCCCAGATGTAACCATTAACAGTGAATCACAGCTCTGTACATTCTATGAACTTGGGGAAATCTGCCTTTTGTTCAATTTATTCCATGCCATAATCTATAACAAAGGGGTCCAACCTCTCTAATACCAAATCTCTGTTGACATCTTGTCAGGTTCTGAAGGCCTGGGCATGTGCAAATCTGCACATACCCGCTTTCCTACACCATCGTGGATCACCATGGTGAACCCTTTCCAAGGTTCAGACTTAAGCACAGAGTCATGGGGTTTAATTATATTTCTGTTTATGATAGATGAAGAGGAATGTCTTGTTTGACTTCCCTGGCAATAATTACACCAAGGAAACTGGTGTGGAACGGTTTGAATTGCATGCATCAATTAGAGGAGGAGGAATAGGTGTCCTGTCTTGTATCTTAACTAGTCTAAATGCTGTGCTTCTGACTGGAAGAGGAGAAAGGTAATGCCTTTAAAGGAGTAAAGTTTCCTTCCAGAAAATCTTTTCAGCCTGGCTTGAAGTAAGGTGGGAAACAGTTCTCAGGTTTTAGCCAGTCTCTGTGGAGTGTGCTGATTGTGAGTCTCTACCGCTCTTCTGTGAAATTCAAAGAAATTCGTATTTGCTATATGATTTTGGGTTTGTTTTTTTTTTACCTTTGAACTTGACTCAACGGTTCTCAGAATGAGATACAGACAAGACCCAGTGCCATCACATACAACTTTTACAATAGAAGCTAGGGAATCTGTGTGCTGGCAAAATAAATGGTCATGCTATGCTTGAAATTAATTAATGTGTTTATAGACTAGTGCACTGTTCTTCATCACTTGCAAAAATCAGTTTTATAATACCAACAGAGAATGGCAAGGATTGATTTTAGTAACACCAGGAAAAAAAACCTTTTTTTTTTTTGTTTGTTTGGAACAAAGGGAATTAATTTTTTCCAGTTTATTTTATGATTGCCATATCACTGGGCATCTTGACATTTTCTCCCTTCCCATGTAATTTAGCACATAAATAAACACAACATTTATTAATTGAAAAGACTCGGGATCAAATGATAAGTGTAATAAAGTCAAACCTTATTGGTTAAATCAGTGTATGGCCTTTCTACCTGAACAAGGTGACAGCACATGTTATTAAACCTTGGTGTTAGTATTAATGATTGAAACATAATTTAATTTTAAAAGATTACAATTCTAAATGTCTATTTTATCAGTTCCAGAATAGTATTCAAATGCTAACTTAGTGTTGACAGCCTCGTTTTGAAGATTACGTGCCAAACCAAACCTTTTTTGAGATAGATAGAAGTTGAAAGTCACTGTTTTGGTATTGTATTAGAAAGTTTGCACATTAGTACCATTACATTTACAACTGGATCCTAAAATTTATTCTGGCTTGGTGAGGCTTATTAAAAAAAAAAAAAAAAAAAAGGAAGAAAAAGGAAATATAAACTAAACATGGAAAGGGAAGATACTAGTAAGAGTGTTTCATAATTTGGGCCTTAACTGTTTGATACTCAACTCCTGATGCCTTTAGATCATCAAACACAAAGGCTATTTTTATCTTTGTTCAGAAAAGTCATCATTGAGCAGGGTCAAAAGCAGAAGGCTCAATTCTGCAAACTTCTTAATGATTCTTGCAAAGTCTTGACATATTTCAGGTGACTGAGCGTGTGCCCAGTGCAGTAGTGTGGGACCCCATCTGCTTACTGAAGAAAGTCTGACAGCAGACTGATTTGGCATATAATAAAATTTAATTTGCATTTATCATGGTTCCTTTTCTATTCTGCTTGATGGAAACTTGGCCATTTTCACCTAGTTACTGCGTGGTACTTGATCAATTAATTGTGAAGATAATTAGTAAACCCATTTTGTCTAGCAACATTTTTTTTTTCTCTTGACTACTTGTAATTTTTCAGACCTTGACATATGTATCCTTGCATTAAGTTTTGCAGAAGCTATTCCTTACTTAATGTTAAAATGCTTAACTTATACAATGATTCTGTATTAATCAGAATTTTAACTTCTGCCTTCTCCCAGTGTATCAGTTGCAACAGGAAGCTCCCCATCCTAGAAGGATAACCTGCACTCGTGAGGTGGGTACTGTAAAGGTTCAGTTTTACAGAGTCCAGTAATGCCAAGTCTGTTCTTAATGGTGTCCAGCCCAGCATTACCTTGGAACATTTGGTGCTGTGATTAGAATAAGTAACCTTGGCATAGTGGAAATCTCTTTGATCTAAAAATTTAATTAAAAAGTGTTTTGAGTGTGATGTGTATACCTGAGAATCATTCATTGGTTTTTGATTCTTAGATACATGGAAACATGCCTTTTCTCCTCCTTTTTGGGTCAGAAATTCACAGAAGCAAGACCAGAGCTGTGCAGGGGAGCTGTGCACCTTTTGTGCACACATTGCAGATAGATGTGTACGATAAATCAAAAGAGGGAAGAGTGAAACCTCCCATGATGCCGTTGAGCTGTACTGTTTAAGACTTATTAATGCTTGTAGCTAAGCTACCAGAGCCCCAGATTTTAAGGATCTAAACAGTAACAACAGGATCCCATTGATACACACTGATGCAGAAGCCCCCTCTTAGGGGGTCAGTTGTTCAGGCAGACCCCAAATTGCTAGTGTGCCCCAGCAGAGAAGCACCTCTCCAGAGCTGTGATGCCAAAGGGTTTAACTGGTACCAAATATCCATGCCAGACAGATTATACTCATAACTGTATCTCTCTTGCTTCAGTTAAGAACTTGGGAAACATGAATTTCCATTTCAAAAATGCTGAAATGTTAGCCTTGACTTGTTAAGCAGTGTTTCAAAACACAGCTCCTACTGAATAACCACTGGAAGTTATTATATTACTGCAATAAAACTTCAGTATTTTTATCATGTGCCAAGAGGAAGGAAATTAATCTTTGAAATATGTTAGTCACTTTGATGTAGAATGAAATACAGAGGGACATAGCACTGTCAGGAACATTAATACTTTACAGTCTAGATCACAAGGAGGATTACTTTACAGAATTAAGCAGGACAAGAAGCATTGTAGCAAAAAGTTTTGTTTTAACCAGTGTTTCTACTGTTAATGAGGGTCCAAGTGGGCATATTGTTGTAAAGGTTGCTCTGCAGACATGTTAAGATGGGATAGAGATTTGAAGGAGAGATCAATAGATCTGAGCTGTGAAAAAAATGGGAGGTTTTTCAGTTTTTTATTCCCGTTGCAACATTATGAGGAAAGTTCTATTTTGTGTTTTCTATGATAGGGTTTTTCATTATAATATACAAAATATCTGAAGTCTTGTAGGATCTTAGTCTTACAGTAGAGGTTTGTGATGGAACAAAGTGCTCACCTGGCTAGGATGAAGTACTTTACTCCCTACCTCTAATGGATTGTGTTTATTGTTTTTAAGTGCTGTTGAATAGCTGCTCTCTCTTTCCTCTCCTCAAAAGTATTTCACTGGTCGAAAAAGTCCTGGTATGTATATAGGTGTATGTGTATATTCATACTGTAAAACATATGAGGGATTTTTAGTAGCTTTCTCTGTCATTGAGTTGCTGACATTATGCCTGTACAATCCCTGTTGTCTTTTATTTCCTGAGTCTTATCTCAGAGCCCTGCTATTGTTTGCTCATGTGGTGACAGACTCAGTGTGTACTCAAAGTTGCCTGGCTCTTGTGGTGAGCAACAGTTCTTCAGTTTCTTCAGTTAGATGCTTTCAGAGCCTCGGTTGTGAATGTTTTCATTTTTATAGAATTAAAACCTTAATTTTTCTATATACCTTGTGCTATTTCTTAGAATGCTATTAGCCTGTCCAGTCAAATAAGCAGAGATATAAATGGGAGTATAGTATCTAAAAATTAAAATTATCTCCTGCCTCTGGAGTGCTGGGAATTTTTCAGCTATTGATCAGATGCAGATTTACGTATTGGTTTGTTTGACTTAAAAAAAAACCAACCCAAACTAAACAAGAGACCTACTCTTGTCAGCCAAATATAAAAGTGTCTGTTTAAAGACCTTTCAAATACAAATCACACTGAGCGCTATAATTTTCTCATCCTCGCTATCTCTGAATTTTAGTACTGTTAATCATAATGTTTCATTAGCTGTTACACAGGTGGAAAATTGAAAAGTTGGAATATTTTAGGGAGGAAAATTTGCTCTGTTTGGGTGGTGTCCTGCATGAACTAATCAAGGTAGGGTATCAAGGAGGGTATCTGAGCATAGTGCATCCCTACATAGAGAAGTCCTCCTGGTTTACTTCTATGAACAGGTAGCCCGTTGGAGTCAAGAGGAGACTGGTGAAAATGTCACAGGCAATCAAAAGACTCTGTTAAGTCTTGACATCACTGAATAAAGAAATGCAGCAGTGTCTATAATGTATTTCTATGAATTTATTCCAAAACAAGATTATTATATATGACAAACTTCAAGTAAGTGCAAAACTTTCCCTGCACCAGGGTGAGCAAAAAAAATGAGACATTCTGTCTTTTAAAACAGCTTCTCGATCTCTGCAGAGTAAACCTGTGTCTGCACCACGAACACAGCTGTAGAAACTGAGAAATAAAATGTGCAGTTTTGAGAAACTAGTGAGAACTGAACTAAATAAATAGAGCTATGAAAGAATCAGTCAGTTGCAGGTATTTAGCTGCAGAACAGAGCATATTAAATACACATTTTCTCATTAAAGAATCCATTTATCATCTTCGAAGCTTATTTTTACCTAATAAAGGTAAAATTGAAATAATACATTATTAGTGTGCATTTTCTACTTTTGAATTAAATTCTTATAATGCAGATAACTGTTTTTCATTATAAGTATTGAGCAATTTATGCAGCTGAGCCAGATTGGAAGTGAAAATATATTCAGCGAGCAGTAATGTGTTTAACCTTTCTCTCTGTTCTCAGCCTCTCCTGCTAGTGTTGAGCTTTGTGATCTGCTATTTCTCAGCTGGGTTTCTATTAGCAGCCACGCGTGAGTCAGTGGGGAGCAGAATCTTTTCCTAAGTGGTTGAATTATTCAGCTGTGTAAACAAATTAATAAATATTAGGAAGGGAATTTTGGACCAGAGAACATCAAAGAGGTCAGTGGGAGGAAACAACATGTAATTTTGTAAGGTATTGGCACATAAATTGCTCCTCTTGCCTTATTGTATTCCACTTGTTGACATAAGGAAGAGTGATGATTAGGGGGAAAAGCACTTGTTAAAGAGTAATTGGAAATCACACTGTAAAAAAACCCAACCTTTTATTTAAGGTGCAAAGGCACGTGTTGTACAAGTGCTGATACTGAGAAGTATATTCAACAGAATGACCTACTTAACATGAAATGCTTGTCAAATACAGAGAGTTAGAGTTTCTGCTCTGTTACACCAGATTCTTATCAGAGAAGCACACAGATCAGTGGAGTTAAACTGAGGTAAAAAGAACATTGTGTTCATTTGGATTTTTTTATTGAGAAGGTTCATCAGAGCCAAGGCTTTTAACACTGTATGAGGGTCTTTTGTAAAGTTGATGATTCCATAACATTTTAAGAATGTTTTGCTTGTGCATGAGGCTTACATCCAAATTGTAATGCTTTTTGTCCAATTAATATCCTACTACATCCACGAAATTTGCATTTCTTGTGTATATCATCTTTTATATACACGTGTACCTGTGCACAATGCAGGCATATTTAGGGCTTCCTTGAAACCTATATGAAGGCACTGCATGATAAATTTTAAATAACTGTGTATGAAAAAAAATAAAATAGACAAATGATGGAGATAATTAAAATCACTGGTCTTTCCCATCCTATTATGAGGCTTCATGCTAATTCAATGTGAGTAGTTAATAAGCCTATTAAATAGTACTCTGTGTAGTCTTGTGCAAATGGCCTCTGTGAGTAGTCGAGAAACATAGCATAGGCTGGGCATATGTGATGTACACCCTTGCTAGAGCTGTCCTCATAGATGGCTTTAGCTGTATGATATTCACCCAGAACAATTTTCCAGCTTTCATGGTTATTAAGCTCCTTTCCAAAGGAAAGGCTACATTTGCCAAGTCTGCTCCATTTACCTGTTCATAAATTTGGTTTCATTTGCTTGACACCTCAGTTTGAAAAAGTCAAAACCAGAGCAATGGCAGATAGCTCACTGACCTTTGTGTTTCTTGCAAGTATCATAGTGAGACTTGAATCTTTCCTGTGGCTTCCGCATCGGTGCTATACAAATGAGGACACTGAAAACAAATATCTCACTTTTTTTTTTCCCCCTAAGTTAGAAGCAATTATTAAAACTGTACCATAACACAGGCTAAACAAACAGCAATAGGGTGTTTTTCCATAAACAAAAAGTGCTGAGAAGTCAGAAGTGTGTACGTAGCCAAGCTAGTTCTGAGTGAATTAGAAGGCCCCTTCTGAGTTCTGATGGAGTTGCCATAGAATCTAAATGTATGCATTCAATCTAAATGTCAACATTCCCCTAATATTGTAATAAATTTTAAAAGTTATGAAAAAAACCCAAACCACCAAAACTCAGGCAATATAACTCAGTGCAGGGCTCCGGTTACACCGAGTCTTACACAAACAGTGTTAGCCATCAACATTTATACTGAAGTTTTTGCAAGTTGGTAAAACTGATTAGTAGAGACTCAGTGTTAACAGAAGTAATTATTTTCCTCTTTAACTCATCATCCACCAAGATGAACTGCAAACCCAGCTACAGTTGCCTGGAAGTCCAGTGGAGTTTTTTGCTGATGCTTTGCTCCAGTCATCTGCCAGTTCACATTTTCAAATGTTTACACACAGAGTATAATATCATAATTTGACAATTTATTTTAGGATTTGCAAGTACTCTGAAGATGCCCTGTCACATCACTAATCCATTTCTGAAATGGAATGCTTTTGCCTATGTACATTTTCCAGTTCTGTCACGTAAATCCACTATATTCACTAAGGTAAATATAAAATCTCAATAGACAGCCAGCCAGCAAAATCTTATTCACTATAATAATCTTTTTTAAACATCTGCCTGAGACTAATGACTTGTCTTGAGGGTTTTAGGAATTGTTGTGAGTTTCTATAATGACAACAATGAAATGTTTTCACTTTTTCTCCATCATGTTGCCGTCTTCCTATTGAAGAAATAACCTACATTTAACAAAAAGTATCTAAGACTTTTTGTCTTTTTTGAAATAATCCAGTCTCTTCAAGCCCTAAACCGTTATCACACTGGACAATTCCTTTGCTGTTATGTACGGAAAGGAAATCTCTTAGAACACTGTAAGTCTTTCCAGTGATGGGATGATTTTTTAAGAAGTGATGAATCATTACAATAGCTTTTTATTTGCTGGGAGTGTGGAAGAGTTTTTATTAGACTGTACATCAGGATGTATATTTTATTGTTTTGGATATCTGAAATATTTTTATACTGAGATAACTGGAGAGAAGTGCTAATTTTAATAGGCTTTTTTTCAGAAAAGATGGAAAAAGGAATTCAAGTGGCAGTTTACTGTGAGAATTTTGTGGTTTATTCTAGCTGGATCATTTTATGCTCTTGTAGTAGAGATAATCGGGCGATTCAGATAATTGAGCTGATTTCTGGGACTTCTGCAGTTCCTCGCATGTCTCTAAACTTCCAGGACAATTGCAGATGAGTTATTTAATCTGAAATACTTGGCAGGCAAATTGTGTTCTGACGCCTTTGCGTATTGTGCACATTTACACCGTGTGGTGTCTAGGGCACAGACGGGCTGGTGTTACACGGCATAACACATACGTAGCTATTGCTGAGTTCTTTTAGGTAATACTGCAGATCACATAGTGTTCACAGAGTGAAGTCAAGACATAGGCACTTGGTCATTTAATCTACCAGTTGCCCTTACTCTGGGAGGATATGGTAGTGGCTTAGTCTCTCACAGCAGTGGCACCAACAGCTCTGTAAGGGAAGGTAACTTGTAAATTTAAGAGTTTTATAGAAGTTTCACTATATTAGTGCACTTCACAATACAGTACAATTACATCCATGAAATAAATCTTTTGTTTCTCCTTTTTGGCAGTTTGTACAATACTTAATGCCATCAGTTTGCATTAGTAGAGCCCTCATTAGCATTGGATGACATGAGCCAAGTGGCTCGTTCTTTCTTACTCCATTTTAAGCCATTGAAGTGCAATGTTTCCCAAAGGCCTATTTGAGTTTCCCTATATTCTACCCACAGGGAACATCCTGGAATAGTAGATGATTTTGGGATTTTTGTCTGCACTTTCACATGATATCCCTTTCTGGTTTTAATACCATATTATGGACAGTATGCTTTCTGTATTGGTTCACTTGTCATGAAACATTACCATTTCTGTTGTTTCTTCTAGGTAGAGAACAGACCCAAATATTATGGAAGAGAGTAAGTAACATAAATCTCCAAAAGTGGTTTATCCAGACATGTTGGTTGATAATAGTTACAGAAAAGGTTGCAAATCTTTGCTCTGAGCCCTTTGTTTCTTCTGTGTTTTTTATAAGCAGTGTGTCTTGCTCACCATCAGATTATTATTTCAGTACTATTACTTTTATCTACCTAAAATTACAGCTGCATTTCCTGATGGATACAGATATCTGTACTTTCAAAGGGTTGTCTTTGTCTGCCTCTACCTCCAGCTGGCTTTTGCAAAAGTTGTTTGTGTTCAGGAAGGAAAAAGATCTGGATCACAAATGCAATATAAGTATACAGTATATATGTGTCTTCTATTTCAGATTGCTAAGGCAAAGATGATTAAATTTATTGTGGGGAAACAAAGCAGATCTTGCTTGTGTTTACTTTGGTAAAAGATGTCTAGTGTTGCTAGGTTATTACGCCAGTAATGACCGAGATTATGTGCAATCCCCAAGATTTTAGCTAGTTGCCATAATATCCCCGAATGCTGCAAAATGTTGCACTGCATGCCACTAGCACAAAACATATGAAGCCAGCAGGAGAAATTTATTTCTACATATTAAATTGATAGATGCAGATTTAAAGAGCAATATACTTGTTTCATAGATATTATTTCATAGAAGCCTTTCTAGACCATTTAAAGGGACTTTAATGCAGGCAGAAAGGGAGATTAATTTAAGGGGTAGATTCCTGCAAATCAGTAATTTTTATGTTTGTTTCTTTTTTAATTACCATGGTTGGTGGTTTTTAAAAGATTTTTTTTTTTAAAGAAGGGATTTAAAAGTGAAAAGGCATGTGTTTGAGAAAGTCTTTGTTCTTTAGATTCCATGGGATGATCTCAAGGGAAGAAGCTGACCAATTATTAAGTGTGGCAGAGGGAAGCTATCTCATTCGTGAAAGCCAAAGGCAACCTGGAACTTATACTTTGGCGTTAAGGTTGGTAATTAATATTTAATTCTTAAATTTATAAAATATTTAAAAGATTGCGTTGTTGACCTTAGTTACAACAACTTCCTTTTGATTGTTTTAAATTTTTTTTTTTTTTATCATGGAACTTTTTTACCCTAATTAGAGGTTTGGTATTTTTAACCCTCCCTAACCATTTCAGAAGTTCTAACATTCCTTACTTTTTGCACCATCAGGATAACAGCAACTGTAGTTTTGCTAGTGGTGTTTCATTTTGCCCTTCTCCCACTACATTACAGATGTGACCCCATGTAGATTTTGGGAGAACAGGCAGTCAAGAAATAAAAGGCATCTTATGAGTTCACCTGACTAGTTTACTGTGTGGGTTACTTACTAGCTAGTTAGCTGTTGCCGAAGAGTGATTAATTCTCTCTAGTCTCTTTGTAGGGCAACAAATAAATCAAGATTTTTTTTTTTTCTGAATGCTTGCTACCTAACAGTGTTCGCAGATTTGTTTCCTCTTTCTGCAAAATTCTGTCAATTGGATCAGATATGGAAAAAAACCCAAAAAGCGTAATTACCTTTCAGGTAATGAAGGTTTTGTTTTACCTAGGCTGTATACCTAAATACTCAGATGGAAGATAGTGACTACTAGCAATGCTTTAAATCTAAGCGAGACAGAAAAACATTGAAGGAGAAGATACAGTTAACGAAAGTTGTATATGCATAAGAGAAGATTATGTTAGTGTTGAAATAAAAGGCTGTGAATTGTTTTTTTGGGGGGAGAAAAGAAAAAAATATAGCTGAGGTATTTGTTTCCATAGTAACAAGATTCCATTATTGACATTTACTCTGGTTTGCATTAACAGTGGAAATAACTTGGTGTTGCTTATTAGGGTCTAATACTCCATTTAATCTTCTTCTCTTGCAATATTATTTAATTAATATTGGAAGCTAAAAATAAAACAGTTGTCATAATACCTGGCTTGAAGACAGGACTCCTGCCTTTTGCTTCTGGTGGTGCAGAAGGCACAGGAACTATAGACTGTAAAGGATGAACCTGCTGAGTATCTTGCAGGATGTGTTGATATAGTTTGTTTCACAGATGCTCTTCCAGTCCAGCCAGTCAAAAGATGGGTCTCTTTTAGGTTTGATGGCATCTCCTTCAAACTGGAAAACCTTTTTTAAAGCAATAAAATCTATTTTATAGCCAGTAGAAAAGAGAATGGATAGCTGTTAGTGATCAGTTTGGGAAAAAGTTAGCAAAGCTGTTATCATTTACTTATTTTGAGGAAATAAGCATTTGGCAAAACACCTCAGAATCTGAAACTACAGCATGTTGCAGCAGTTTTGTCATGTTTAAGCTCTAGCTTAATGACTTGTATACTAAGGGTGGTGGGCTAGGTGGCTGCTTTCCATTCCACAGAAAATAATACTCTGTTGTCTTGCCTTTAAAGTATACAAATTAGGGTCTTTGTTCTCATGCCTTAGGTGAAAGTTCTCTGAACTGTAGTGATGAGTATTCCACACATGGGAACTTTACCACTAGGATTTCCTTCTCTCTACTAGGAAGTGTAGTAGGAGTCTGCATTTCTGTTGGCTGGAGGCAGAGTTTTGCTCCATTTCTATTTTTCCTCTCTATGGAATTACATATGCAGAATATGCCCATTAGCCAGAATTCCCATTGTAGCCTTTACAATGGGAATACTGGCTAATGGCCTTAGTAATTTTTGTGGTCTTTCTGTTCATCCTGACTGTGAGAAGGCTGATGTGATTGTAGTGATGGGTTTGTGTAATTTTACCTGTAATTTATAGCATTTTTTGAGACCATTATTTGTGTTTGAGTCACTGTACTTCCAGATGGCAAAGGTGGCTCTGTCTGCAGTTTAGATAATCCCAGTATGAATTTCAGAATGTCATCTTTGTGGCCAGAACCAAAGCTTGTCAGCAGGGTGCTATGTATGGGCAAAATATTTTCAAGTTTGATGGAAGACTTTGATTGACTTTAGTGTCTCTGATTTCACCCTTTCTTTCCTATCTGTGTGAATCAATCTGATCTTTTCATAGTTGGCTTAAATGCCATTCTGTCACAAAAGCAGTCATGTTAATTGTAAGATCACTTCTGTATGATTTTTGCTTTTCCTTCTTTACTTTTGTTTTACCCTTTAGAAGATACAGGAGAAAAGACAACTTGGTCAGCTGTTAGTTTTATACAAGGAGAGAGACACAGAACGGGTTTCACAGCATTTTATGAAGTTATCCCAGCAATGCTGAAGAGGTGCTCTTGTCCTGCAATAAATTACATAGTGGCAAAGCATAGGAATATCCATGTTTTCTAATTTCTGTTTTTCAGACATGCTTTGGAAAATAAATGGAAAATGTTGAGTAAAATTTAAATGCTTGAAGATACCCCTTGACTCCTGACATAAATACTTGGATCAATCTGTGTTTTTATGTATCTACTCTATCTCTCCCTCTGTGTGTTTGTTGCCTGACTCGTCTCTTTAGTAGTCTGTCTATTGTGATTAGGACAAATTGGAAACTACCTATGAAGTGTGACTGTTTCATAAAATCCCAGTTCATCAAGATCTAAAAGTCTTGTGGAAACATCGTGTAGGATCAGCTACTGTTGGGTTGAGACAGGATTGTTTCCTGGCTTGTAGTTACTTGTTCTGCTGGAGGGCAGGCAGTGCAGTAAACACAGCTCAGTATACCCAGCTTTGGCAGATGTCTTCTTCCTGTGTTTGTGTCAGCATGCCTGGGAATCATGAAAAAGCCAGTGCATCCAATCCAGAAGAGCACATTTAGGGAAACAGGATCCTAGTCCCTTCTGTGGAAAGGTATGATGTCTCTGTAATGAAATATTTCCAGTCTTTACTTCTGCAACGGAAAAAAACAAGCTTTTTGTGCTTTGTCTCAAGGACCCAGACTGATCAGTTCCTCAAACTGTCATGGAACAACTGGAATGATACATTTGATTCCACCAGTTACTGTAGCTGATGTCTAAAATCTCAGTGGTGTGCTCATACCAGCCATTGGTGAAGTTGTTTTGAATTTAGTTCCAATTATAGTTCTGTTTTGTCTAATATTTTGTTCTTGTGTTACTAAATTACTGGGTCCTCTACATCTTTAGAAATCCAAAAGGAATGTATCCTGGTGTTTGTTGTTTGATTTATTTATTTTATATTACAGTTTATTTCATCAACTTCAACATCAGGTATCTGCTGTGTTGGTAACATTTTTAATATAGTTAAATTGAAAGTTAGAAAAATGCTAAAAAAACCCACTTTAGCTACAAAGCGAGCTAGATGAGACATAAAGGTAGAACACAAAATCCTTACTATAAATGCCCAAACATTGCATTTATGAATGCATCATCCTCTATGCCACAAATGTGATAGAGATTAATGAACCCTAGCTCAACTCTGTAAACTGAGTATTTATCTTCTTCTAGAACTATTAAAGAAGATCACCTCACAGAGAGCTGTATCATAAGGAAAAAACAGTGACATTCTGTCTTGTTCTGTCTCTATCCTCATTGCTCATTCTCTTTGAGACTGTATTTGTAGTGGGCATCTTCCAGGTATGCTCAGATTGTATTTACTCTGCACTGAAGATTTCACTTGTTAAACAGCTTAATCTTTCTAGCAGATAAAGTGTTAACACCAGAAATCGTAAATCCTTTGTAGGCAGACAGAATCCACAGTTACGAAAACATGTTTTTGTGAAATCTTGAACAGATTGGTCAGTCACACTAAGCTACAGCCTTCAGCTACAGCCAAAATGCACAGAATGCAAATGCAGTTGATGCATGAAGATTCTTTTATGGACCATTCTACTCCTAACATGATTCTTCTGCATTTCACTTCTTTTTAAGTTACCTAAGGGATGCCTTATGACGTCATGATATGGGTAATTGTTTGCAAAGAGTTTTTCCCCATTATATATCTCCTTTAGTGTATTAGCAAGTTCTCTGACTGAAGACTCTCTGAGTCAGATCAAAGAACCAGTTCATAGTCCAGTCCAGTTATTTACTCTGTTAGCTATTACTGTCAGTCATTGAAAGAAGAGCGTAAGAACAAGATGAACATGTTGTAGTAGTTCTCTGGTTTTCTCTCCTAGTCTCTGAAAATTTGCTGTTCAGGGGCTTCTGAGCAGAATTGCTCTTAGCTATTTTTTCAGACTTTTCATGGAGTGATTTTTGACTTTTGTCTAAGTGGCTTTCTGAGCACATTTTTGAAACCTTGTAGACTTTGTCGTCTGCAAGTGTAGCATGAGTTCCACGCCTTAACTAGGTTTTATGGGAAGCAGCATCCCTTTTTTGCAGATTCCATCTTGCATTTTATTGGATGCTCCCTAGTTTTTATGTTATGAGAAATTGATCTCTGTTTACCTTTTCCGTGCCACTTGCATCCCCCTTACTGTGCTCTTTACAGGTTGATGAGTCCTAGGCTATACATTTAGGTTTTGTAGTGAAGCTGTCCAATACCCCTCATCATCTCTGCCATTCTTTCTCTGTGTCTTGCTCTGTGATGATCTTTTGGAGATAAGGGAACAAGGACTGCACATCCTGTTCAAGATGAAGTGGGCCATGGAGTTTTCTTTCTTTATTCTCTAAACCTTTCTAAATGAATCTTTTGCCACTGTGGAGCATTCGGCTCTGATGCTTTTATAGAACTAGCTTTAGCAGCATTGAAGATCTTGTTCCTGAGTGGCAGTAACTACAGATGTAGCCTAGCACCGATTAAATGGCCAAATATAGGACAGGATGAATAATAGCTTTTGCGGGCTTAACTGAGGCAGTGAAATATTCTTAGTGCAGTGCTGTGGAATAGTTAAGTGAGTTCAAAGTGAAGATACTGAATATTTCTTCTTCTCTAATAAGGTAGAATAACATATTCTAGCCCCCCCCCCCCCCCTTTTTTTTTTCAGTTATTAAAGTTCCAGTGAGTTACTGTAAAATCTGTTTTCCAGTTATATAAGACGCTGCATTTTGATTGTCTTCTGATGAGCTATTTTTGTCTACTTTCATCCATTATTGTGCAATTATTTGCATAATGACTTTCTTTAATGACAGGCTACCTTTTAAATCTAAACTTGAAACAAAAGGGATTTTGTTTTCAGAAAACAAATTTCTCATAATTTGTCATAGAGGTAGAAGTATGTTCTTAGGAAAAAAAAAAAAAAGAGAGAGAGATAATTTAAGTGTTAAGTGTGTGTTTGGCTAAATATTCAGAGCTGTCCCTCAAATAAAATTGCTGTTCAGAGCCCAGGAAGGCCTGTGAAATTATATCAGTTCAGACACTGGATAAAAGAGAATGAAGCATAATCACAAATGAGAGCAGCAAATCAGCACACTGCTATATGTACTATCCGTACTTAACCATGGATGTTGTTTCTCATAGCTTATTTAAAATAAAATAAAATTAAAAAAAAAACTAAAAAGAACCAACCCACAAAAGAGCACAGCAGAATTCACCAATGCTTACTAATTAATTAACCAGAGAATGCCACTGAAAATTTTTTAGTACCCTGGGGTTTAAAAAAATCACTAATGGGAAAATTATTGTAGGTATATATGTGTGTCCATACATAGAAGCAAGTCAATGTGACAATAAAAATACATGAAATACATTGTAATGTTAATTAGATGTTTCAAATGGATGGAAATAACTGGAAATTCCTAATTAACTCCTGGAGGTTTTTAGATCTGCTTTTATATTCGTCAAAAGAGTAGTACAGTGCTTAATGTTAGGACCTATAGCAAACGACAGTATCAATAAAACATGGTTTGCAATGTAGCCTATTGTGATTGAGAGCTTGTTTAATAATTAGGCTGAGGATAAAGAGGAAATGGGTAGATATTGTACTAGTGGTAGGCGTTGAAGTGTGATGGTACTGCATGTTCTTTTGAGCAGATATCTGCTGTAGCACGTTTAGTTGGTTACCATGGTTTCTCTTCCTGCACATTCTATTGTTGTGATACTGAGAATGAATCGAAATAAGGTTCTGCAGCATGATTTAAAAAAAAGGTAATAATGTTAGCTGTGATTATGAATCATGTTTTCTTTAGGTTTGGGGATTAGCGCACATTCAAGATTATGTGGCATCAGGAGAGAATTCTTGAGGCCAAATAAATGTCAAAAACTAGTAATCCTTAGTTGAGTCGATCAATACATGTATTGTGCAAGAAATTGATACCCATGTTCTCCCTCCCTAAATTATGAAATTGAGTTAAGAAGCTAGCCACTGATATTTTAAAAGGAGACACAATTGGTAGGCTATTAGAGCATAATGCTGCAAATGAACCCTTTTAATTTCAGAGGACATTTGCTTTGGTAGCTGAGTGCTGTTAATTTCCAGTGGGCTCTTTTGGGACACACATGTAGTGCACTTCCAGAACATGCATTGATGGCTGTGGGATTACTTACGTGTGTAAAATTCAACATCTACAAGACTTGAATTCAGAAGTTAAAAAACTGAATCTGCATTCTGCTGGAAAGCCTTGTCATACATGCTGGGACATGGGAATGGAACTGGAAAGCAATTATTTGAAACAACTTTCTATGTAGTAATAGCTGAATTATGGGGTTTTAATTATGAGTGTATCAAAATTTGGTCAGAATTTATCCTGAATTCACAACTGATCTAGAAGTAGTCAGTAGGAGCCCAGCAAAACAGTAGCTGACTGCATCCCTCCACTTTACTGTGGTAACAGTATTCTGACATCGTGCTAGTTGCTAGGAAAAAATTATAAAGATGATTTTAGAGACTAAACTTCATGTATCTTTCTATCTGTGTATTTTTTTACCTGATTTGCAAATGCAGTGACTTGCAGTACCAAGGGCTGAATTCAGTTTCTAGAAACCTTTCTAAAATATGCACATGATATTCCTTGGTTACTAGCCAAAAAACCTGTGCAACTATCTATACATATGTGTATACAGACACACAAGCACACACCAGCTTTAAAGCTTACCTGGGTTAAATGGAGTTGCTCCATGTGATTAAACCTGTCTGTGGGATAAATATGTTTCAGCCTAAACCACATTGATGAGTTCTCTTTATTTTACATGTAACAGCAAAAAGAGTGCTCCTTCCTCTGTGGCTAGCTGCAGCTCTTGAGGAGGGACTCTTCCTTCTCCCTCAGGCTTAGCCTGTCACACTTCCATATGCACAGAATTCAGGCGAGTTTCAAAAATTGGCCACTTGGGTATCTGTGGCTTCTTTTAGATGAAATAAATAGTTCATACTTAAAGCTGTTTTAATAGGTGAACACAACAGGTATGCCAGCTAATGTCCTGTACTTTTTTTTTTCTTCTTGTGAAGAGAAAAATATTTATTTTCTGAAGGCTTCAATTCTGGTGAAACTAAAGTTGTCATTCTGTTGGTTGTGTACCTCACACAAGCTATTGGCAGCCCCAGGGCAAAGTGTGCTGCTAAATTTTTGGGGCTGCTTTTTCTGCTCTAAAGTAAAGCAATAGGACCTCTGTTTAAATGATCTTCCATGTAAAAAAAAAAAAAAAAAAGGTTTTTTTCCTATATAAAATTTCACAGTAAATAATATACTCTCTTACTTTTCCCATAACATGGAAGGTACAGCTCCCAGTAAACAGCATATGTGTCCTGTGTATCATCTGCCTTGTTTAAGTGCACCTGAGCACTACTGAGGTGGCTTCACTTAAGTATTTAGAATAATAATAAATAGCTAGTAACCTTAATGAGTAATTAACTGGCTACCTAGACCCTCCCACAGACTAGAATGCTTTTTTCCTTATGGTTTATGTCTTCTTGCTGTGTTCCCGTTCTCCTTCCCTCCTCTTCCCATCTGTTGTTGTTGTCAGCTCTGTTTTCTTTTGGCTAGAATGTCTAATTTATCTTTGGCAATTCAATTTGCTGCAGTCTTTCTCCTGCTCGTGTAAGTTGAGTGTTTCTCAGATGAATATCATCTGCTTTGGTGGTGCTGTGAACTTTTTGGTAACTTGTCCAAGAGCTGTCTGTGCTTAATGCATAGAGCTCATGTTCATTTTATGCCGTGCCCTTCATCCCTGACTGTAGCTTTTGCTGTCCCACAAAGATCTACTGTAACTGGGTGCACAGAGATGCATTGGGCTTGTGGTGAAGCCCTGTGGTGGAGCTCAGAAGACCTTGGCTTCACACCTAACTTAGCTTGAGGCTTTAAAATTTTCCATGCCTTATTTCTCCATCAGAGGGGCTATTTCCTTTCCCATATTGTCTCATATGCCTATTCAGTACAAAAGTCTAGGATCTCTTAAAAGTGGCCCTGCAGGTTCTACTGGAATGGCCTTTTTCCTCTATTGCTTTTAGAAAATGATAGTTAGAATAATATCTTCAAGTGGGTAATTTTGATTGGCCTCTTCTTTTGTATGCTTTGGAAATGCGTATTTTAAAATTTTTGTATTTGAAGAAACAACTTTTTTCCTGTTCTTCATCAATAAGCAGAAAAAGTCCTTCTGTTGTAGATACTATGGAAGTTTTGTAGATATGTTTTCAAAGTAGCACATAATAACCTCATATTGTGGTTTGATCTCATAATTGTTTTCATCAAAACATTTATCAATTATTCAAACATTAAAACAACTGACAGCAATAAATATTACCTGGTCTGGTTTTCTTCCTCCTTTTATACTTACTGTAGTGTCCTGGTTTGAGTGAGAACAGAACTAATTCTGTTCAGTGGTTTTATTTTTCATCTAAATTCTTCTAACTAACTGCACTCTCTGAAGTTAGCAGCTTGTTTTCACAGGCAGTGCCCACTTCTAGCAGTGGTAACTCTTGATGTTTAGAGTTAGTACCAGCTTGGTTCTATTCTGGTTTCTTCATCACTTCTTCAATGGCCAGCATCTGAGGAGGAGTCTGTCCATTCTGCCTTCAACCCTGATCTGTGTGTTCCTGAATCTGGTACCAAAATCCAGCTCTTGAACACAGCTCCCATCTGCCACTGGGCCCAGTCTGGGACTTTCCCAATGTCTGCTCCACAGCATCAGTGGTGACAGTGACATAATTGCCACCAGGGAGGTTGGGTTCAATACCGATTTTATATATATTTGTATATATTCCATTTTTAGTATTATTATTATTTTCATTTCTGTTAAAGCTGCTCTAGATTCCTTTTCCTGTTGATAAATTTCTCCCTCATTCCCTTTCTCTTCCCCTTTGGAGAGGGAGGGGGGTTAACAGAGAGCATCTGTTACAGGTCTGGCAGGCTGCCCTGACCCTAAACCGTGACATGTCCCTCTTGATTTGATAGGTGCTAGGAAAAGAATCAAGCTATCTTGTTTTCTTTTATAAGTTGAGATAAGTAAATGAGCTGTTAACAGTTTCAGTAATAATTTGACATCTGCCCCATTACAGACTGCAGCAGTGACTGCTGCACTTGCACAAAGGTAGAAAGTGTATTCTAGAAAAACAGAACATAATAATAGAAAAGCTATTAATCATTATTGATAAGCTGTTATTAGACAAAAAAATCTAACGATGCCTATTTTATATGCAGGAACCATTTTATTTTTCACTACCTTGCTTGTGCATTTTTAGGGAATGCAGCTTTTAGGAAAATCCATTGTAGAGAGCAGGATGAGTATATTGGTGAATTTCAATGTTGGTGTAAAAGTGGTGAGTGATTACTAGAAAATCAGAGGTAGAATACATTGAAAAAACAAGTAAGGAGCAAACTGTGTAGTAATTTAAGTAAGTTAGGTTTCCTTGATGCACTGAATTAAAATATGCATATTGTATTAATAAGATAAATTAAGAGCAAGTTACTTTTGGTGTGAGACAACATGTAGAAGCAAAAAAGAAACGTGATAGTCATGAGTAGCTGAAACTAAAAGAGTGTAGATTTAAACTTGATACAAGAAATAAATTTTTTACAGTAAGTCTAGTCAAACACTAGCACGGGTTTCCCAGAGAGGCAGTAGATGCTCCATCCCTGGAAACATTCAAGGTCTGGTTGGAGGGGCTTTGAGCACCCTGATCTAGTTAAAGATGTCCCTGCTCACTGCAGGGGGGCTGGACTAGATGACCTTTAAAAGTCCCTTCCAACCCAAACCATTCTATGATTCTAGAAACTTAAACCCATGTAGGAAAAGCTGCTGTAAGTGAAACAAAATGAATGTGTTTGAGCATTATGATACAATAGTCCACTCTCTGTAGCACATTATTGCAGTGGAATTTCCATTCCTTATCTGTTGTTTTTTGTCTTTTAAATTTACCAGAGAAACAATGTCATATATGACCTAAAATGAAAATATTTTACATAGGCAGAGTAATATTTGCATGCACATTTGGAAGTTTGCTGAACAAACACTGGGCAGGGTTGATAGCTTAATTTAGTAGACTACAACACAGTTCTGCTTTAAAGTAGTATGAAAGCTGTCAATAGCTTGAAGTCACACCATGAAATTAACTCTTGGATAACATTTCTTTAAAATTTTTGGTAAAGAAACATAGCTGTTTGCTTAATATGAAACTGTGGAAGTTACTAGCATTACTGCTAGTAACATTCCAGAAGGTGTTTATTCCAGGCATGTTGGCATAGGTTTCCAAATACTGCTTTCATTTAAAGAGAAGATAATGAGCTTTTAGTACTTTCCCATGTGTATGGAAAGGTTGACTTCAAATGTGTCTTAATCACTAACCAGAGTGAGTCTTTTCCCAGAAAGCACAGATGTTTCATCAGGTAGAAAAAGCAGTAAAATATTGCCCAGAACATTGGTATTGATTCCAGTTCAATCATCACACCAATACCAGGAACTTGTATTAAGGTTACATGGAATAGGGCATGGAAGCACAGTACTAAGAGGTAATACATCTGTACAAGAGCTTCTTTTCAGAACAAAACAGATCAAAACCATTAAGAGTGATCTTATGCAGTAAGATCACTTAACACTTAATTAATAGCATGGTCCTTGATCAGCTGACATCTGTTCAGAGTTTGAGATAGTTAAAATCAGCTGTTAAAAGCTGTTAAAAGTAAAATAAGGCATTAAGACAAAAGAAGACTTTTCTTATTATTTTGTTAGAATTTGGTGGGTTTTTTTGTGAAGAACACTATTAGAAGTACCAAAGGCTGATAACACTTTCAGTCTTGATTGTTTTTCAGTGGTTGTTACCTCCTGCCAATGCCCTAGAGTAGTTGTCTCTCTCACATGTGTTGTCCCTGACAGTGCTCACGTTCCACAGGAAAGTGTCATAGCTCTGGTCCTCACTGCCTGGTGCTTGCAACATGTTATTTGCACGGTATTGTTTCCCTCTTGCACAAGGAAGTCTGGCAGGGATGCAGCTAAACAACCTTCAGTCTCAATTGAGAGACATTGCTGGGAAGCTGTTCTCAGTGATACAGCACCAGCTGTGAATTTTTTTACTTGGTTCCGATTAGACAGCATGAGTTGAAGGTTGTCTGTGTTGGTGTGGGGTAGACATGTTGCAGTTCCAGCTGTGGGATTTGTTTGCTGTTCTGAAGGATGCCACATTTTTTCCATACTAAACTAAACTATTGTGTATTCAGCCAGTGCATGGGTCTGATCAGGTTTTAGGGATAACTGATAATTAATGTTCATCAAGCACCAGCCAGCCAACGCTGCCCTTCCAAATGGCACAGGAGTCTGACACCTTTCCCAGCCATATCAGACAATGAGGATTTTCTATCTTCAGTTGTATAAAATGCACCTTTACTTTCAATTTCTAATGGATTTAATTTCATTTATGCCTGTTGTGCTCTTGTAAAGTGCTGCTAAGGTTCTGGAGATGATGCTATTTGTCAGGCAGGTACTCTGCAAAGATGGCAAGTTCCACAATTTTCTGGCCATCCTCCAAAATGTTGTTGCCAATAAACATGAAAAAAATCCAAAATGAGCTGCTCTTGGGAATTGGAGACCTTCAGGGATAACTGTGTTGAAGATGTTTTGGTTGCCTGCAAGACTTGCATTTTTTTGACAAGGAAATGGGCCAAAAGAGGTTCTGTGGAATAATTTGATTTTTTTAACATGAATACAGCGTGATTGGGAGACATTCCTGATTTGCAAAGTTGCTTGTATTTCTGTGGCTTAGTGTCAAGACTTTAGTCCTAAGTATTGTTTGAGAGTTTTCAGAAGTTAGAGCTGAAATTCTGGCACCTAATTTTAAGTGAGAATTCTATCTTCCGGCTGCAAAACACGTTAAGACCCTTTTTCTCCAAGGGAAGATTAAGTCCAAGTGACCTTGAGGCACAGGTACACTGAGCTGGGAAATCTGATGCTCTGTATGAAGTTGCTTGAAACTAATGAGGACACAAGTGGCCCCAGGGCCCATTAACTTTGTGGTCTGGTTGCAGCTACACATTTTAAATAATGCCTTTGTCTTCTCGTGATAAAATAGTCTGTGAAAGGGGTGAATAGCTACTGTCCAATTCTGTATGTGGACTGTAAAATCTGTCTTCTTAGATGGTAAGAAAGTGCGGATAGGCTCTTGGTCCTTCTTCCTTTTGTTTCATCAGTGAATGCTGCATACTCAGTGGGTCTGAAGCCTGTCTCTCTCATGCTATGATACCTAATTCAACTCCTCAGTCCTTCATTACTAGCCACATTTGCTCTACCATTTAAAAAGTTTTCCCATGTCATTATCCACACTGCCTCACTGGCAACCAAAGGGACTTGACTGAGTGCTTTTTAGGCAACTTGGAATAAAAAAGTCTTTTATCTGTAGTTCTGCTGCTTGCAAACAAATGTACAGTGAACACAATGAGACCGTTTGACGTGTCAGGGTTCTATTTCTTTTTCTTGGAAAAACATCTAATATTCCCCTGTTTAAATGAAAAGAGGATGTACATTATCTGTGTCCTGCTTTCTATTTTTTAAACAAAAAAAACAGCTGGTACTAGTGCTTGCCTTTAGGAAGAGACCATCAGGAAGTTGAAATATCAAATCTTGGCTCTATGTAGTTGCCACAGTGATGTATAATTAACCAGGCTGCAGTAATGATACAGAGAGTAATTATATGGGAATATTCTTGCTAATGGAAAAATTTAAACCCTAGTTTTAAGTAAGACTGAAGGGACTGAAGGTTAATTTTTAGTTGATCACTTGCAATTGGACATGTATGTTTGCATTTATATTGTAATTTGATCAAGCAAGTATTATTGTGTTGTCATAAAGAAATTTAAATGAGTTCAAAGGAAATAAAACAGGATTCCGAGACACACTATTGATGATACAGTCCTTACAAGAGGTTGGTGCTTCATTGATTTGTGGGGATTTGGGGTGATTTTTCCTCCTTGTAGCTGATAGGATTGTGTTTGAAAAATCATACATTTCCCCACAACATATCCAATAAGAAATGAACAGAAAGATAAAGGTTTGATTTGGAACAAATGGGAAATCAGATAAAGGCAAAT
Source organism: Megaceryle torquata (assembly GCA_024611175.1). Lineage (NCBI taxonomy): Eukaryota > Metazoa > Chordata > Aves > Coraciiformes > Cerylidae > Megaceryle > Megaceryle torquata. Next base: position 55,129 of record JANIJG010004779.1, on the reverse strand, counting down.
CATTCAATGTTCATCTCCTGCAGCTGATATGCAAGCACCTTTTCCAAGTGATTATGACACCAATGCAGAGTAATTTGTTTGTCTAAATACTTTCCTTTAAGTGCTAATAGTTAAATTATCCTAATGTATTTTAAACCAAGGAAGTTAAACGTACCTTTTGGAAGGCCACACATGGCAAAAGAAATTGATGTGCAGTTCTCTGGATCCTTACAGCAGGAATTTCAGTCTGTTGTGAGGCTTACAAGAGAGATGAGTTTAGGTGGGGAGTACTGGTAAAGAATCAAAACTGAGGAATGCTCTCTATGTATCGTGTGCTGAATTGTGGGCCAGGAGCAGTGGGATAAAGATTATGTACTTTTGGAAATCTTATTCCTTGTAGTATCTCAAAGACACGCTTTATGTGCAGCAGTCTGAAGCAGATGTACAGTGTAGGGGCTGCTCAGGAAAACGTAGCTGGCATAGAACCATGTACCTACTGACTATGATAGGAAGAGAATTAATCCTTTAAGAACTTCTGTTGGTTCTTTGCATTTGGCCATCTGGTTCTTCAAAACCGTGTTTTAAACTCTGAAGGATATTAGTAAAATCAAGACAACATGTGTATTTAGTAGTAGGCCCCGAGAAGCTTTTCTGTGTCTTATCTTCTCTTGATAAGATTAGTGTAATACTTTCTCTTCTTGAAAGCTAAAAGCAGTAAATGACCTTCAGCTTGTTTAAAACTCAGCTGTAAGTACTGTTGGAGCATATGTTACTGATTAGAGCAGCAGTTCACCTACTACATTTCTTAATAAAAATAATTCTATTGCATATTGTCATTTAAGGCCCATTATTCTTCACCTTCAAACTTATTTGGTTCTCCTGTCAAATTTTAATATCACAGTGCTTGTATGTGCTCCATGCATATTATTCCCACTGACTTAAATGGAAGACAGGGAAGGTTGTTCACTTTGGTACTGCAAAGTGCAGAGCACTCTTGGCTCATGTTCATTGCTCTGACAGCAGAGGGTATGCAAGGAGAACATCTCATGGTCAAAGTTTTTTTGACACACCCTACACTGAGTAGAAAGATGCTCTGAAGAATGATCCTGACTATGTTCCTTACCCCTTCTGCTGTAACTTAGGTCGTTATCTTTCTACTTTCTGAATTAGGAGTATTCATTCACTTAGAATTGCATCTTGTGATGAAATAAGATTTGGGTAAAAAATTTATTTCTTTCTGTCATTTTATAATTTCTTGCTTTTCAGTTTGATTCATTGAACTTCTAGTTTGTGTTGCATAAAAATGTGCATAGAAGTACCAATTAATTTCCAGTAAAATGTCCAGATACCTCCTATAAATTGTGTCATCTCTTCTTACTGGGCAGGACCCAGATTCCTATGGGCCCCCCTCATGTTTGAGCATTATGTAAAAATAGCAGCTCCTGAAGTTACAGTCACTGTTGGATTATTGATAGGATGGAAAGGTTTGGCATTTTGATTCAGAACACAAGGAAAAAATACACATCGCACAGTGAGTGTTTTTACCTGTATTTGTAAGAAGAGTGCAATATTTCATCTGGGGAGAGGCCTAAAATTATGCTTTCCCCTGAACAGGAGCTACTTCAGCAAAGCACCAGTGTTTGCTTTGTTCCTTAACATCTCCTATGAAGCATTTGATTATAAAGCAATCCCTCCTTTCAGATTTAGTTTTTAGTATTTATTTGGCAGATCTGACCTCATGAGGAGGCCCAATACCCTAAGCAGCCACCTGTGCTGCCAAGGAACTAACACGAGTGAGCTGTGAAAGCAGCTTCTTGCCTCCATCTTCTCCACAGGAAATGCATTGGTTGTTGCCAAGTGCAAACACTGGTGTGTTTTCACGTCTTTAGATTGCTTTTAGGCAGAAAATTGTTGCAGATTTGAAGTACAGCTTCTGAAAATATGCTAAAATTCAAGTAAAATTGGCATATCCTATAATTTCTAAGAGCCTGTATCGAAATGCTATTCCACTTGCCCGCAGAATGGCTAGCGTCAGATAGCTTTTGCGTTATATGTCCTCTATATTACAAAGATTTGCTTGAAGCTCAGGACTTAACAAGCATAACACAGAAGGACTTTTGTACGAAGCTTGAAGAGTTAGTCCTTGGCTTTCGGCCAGGAATAAAGAATGCTTGCCCTTGTGCCATTTTGTCCTGTGCTGCTCCAGTTCTGGCAGCGGTTCTGCTTCAGTGTAATTGTTGGCAGTGAAGCTCAGCTGAACCCTGAATGGCCTCTTCCTGCAAGCAAGCAGGGCGCAGAGGTCCGAGACCGCATCAAAACTCCGTATTGATCAACTGTAATAGAGGACTCTATTATGAGAACTCTTCATATCAGAGCCAAGCAAATTGACTACAGCGATGCAGTAGTAAAGTACTAAAAAAAGCCATACAGAGTGTGAAGTAATTTTCAGTTTTTCCATGGGATAATGGAGGGGCTAAAAGAGTAAGAGAACAAAGAGCTTCTTCTGGGACAGTCACTGTTTTGACTATCTATCAGCAGTTGTTGCTGATCTGTCCTTCCTATCTGTGCTAAGTAGTAGTTGAGTCTTCATTCTCATCTGGACCAGACACAAAGCATAGTCACAGCTTTAAGTGATAAAGTGTTTTTTATTGTTTGCAAAGGCTTGCTTACTCTTCTTTATTCTGCTTACTGTTCTTTAAAAAAAAAACTCTCCCATTTCATTGAGGCAGATTTGGAAGTCAAACCAGAAACTTCAGACTCTACTACGATGGAAAGCACTTTGTTGGGGAGAAACGTTTTGAGTCCATCCATGACCTGGTGACAGATGGATTGATTACTCTTTATATTGAAACGAAGGCAGCTGAATACATTGCCAAGATGACAATAAATCCAATTTATGAACACATAGGATATACAACTTTAAACAGAGAGCCAGCACACAAAAAACTTATGCCAACCCTGAGAGATGAACATGATGGCAAAGAGTCTACAGGAGAGGATGAGGTAGCAGAAAAGAGGGTAAGCAATTGTTAACCCACGCTCTTTTTTCTGTTAGACTTTTTATTTTCTAGTTTTAACCCTCTCCTTCTACTATAAAGTGCTAAAAGTATCTGTAGATTATTAGTCTACATATTTATTTCCAGTATTGCATTAATAGTAAAACTTAAACTGGTTATAGGATTTTTTTTAATGTTGACTTTTTTTTTTTTTTTCATATTGCAAATTTCTATGATTTGGAGGTTAGTTATTTATCATTGTGAAGTTCCTTTATTCTGGTATTTTCACAGTTATAGATGTTACCATTAAGCCACTCCTGTATTTCACAAGGGCTAAGAATAAGAATATTTCATCTTAAAACTGTTTACAGTGTGTAAGACAACTGCCCTTTGGTCAAAATTTATATTTCTTAATATTTTCAACATTCTCCAAACAATTGCATTCCATAATCTATTCAGCAGTCTGCATACAATAACAGTAAAGTTGTCCACATTATAAATAAGTGTTCATTAAGTTAATAAAATGTTAAAACATTTCACTTGGCTAAATTCAGCCTGTCAGAAACTGACAGAGCTATTTTTGGCCTCAGCTAGAATTATGAAGAAGGACTGCTCTCTTCAGAGAGTTGCAGTATCACCTAAGAACTAACTGGGTTCTGGATTATAAAAGAAGAAAAATAACAACAGAGAAATCTTAGAACCTGTAAAACCATAAAGGAGGTTGGTAATGTATCAGGCAGATAAAGCATCTGCCTGAAACTTCATTTGTGTGACAGAGACTAAACTTAAAAAGTAAACATAATATAAATTCAATTTTGTTAAACTAAATATTTTGTTTATTGAAAAGCTGACATATAAAGTAATTTTAAAGTGTATTTTTACATATGTGTAGGTGTTCATGTATGTATAATAGTCTGATATGCCCCTACTTCACAAACTTCAGATGATATTAGGAGTATGTAATATGCCTATAGTGCTTAGAAGAAATGCTAACCTTAGTTAGGATCACTTATTTGTCTTTCCAGTCAGCTATAGGTCTGTGATTTCAGTTTTTCTTGAGGTGGAGGAAAAGTCTCACTGATAATTTCCAACATAAACGACTATTACAGTGAAACTAAGCTCCGTATAGAGTCCATGGAGAGAAGAGGCTCATATCTTTGGTCCTTCAAATCCTTCTCCAGCAGAGTCTCTCATCCTGCACTGAATTTGCAGAGAGATGAAGCACTCAACTTAACTTAAAGTATGAATCTTCACTGTTATCAGATCATTTTGACAAAAGAAGTACTGGTGGGGATATTGAAGCTAGCTGACCATGTTAAATATCCGATTTCTTGCCTGTTAGGTACCAGAAGTAGAGGGGTAATTTATCAGTTACAGTTCCTGACAGGCACTGACTTGTAGTGTGCTGTTTCAAAGGGATTTTTTTGCATGTTATCATAGAGAGTTCATTATAATGCAAAGCCTGGGTAAAAATCTTCTGTAACAGTTCTGGAAGTCATTGCTTTGGGTTTCTTTGGTGAATTAACTCTTCCTGCACTTAGCAGCTTTCAAGTGACAACAGAACTGTTATGTCACAGCATGTTTAGACTGATGAAAAAGTTTTCATAGTAAATACATTTCAATTATTATTGAAGAATGCTGCTATTTCCATAGATTATATGGTGTTACGCCAGACTCATCAATAAGGTATAAGTATTGCTTTGAAACATTTTTTTCATTAAATATCTCAGGAACTATTAAATATTTCTCACAGAAATCTGAGAAATCTTAGGTGAAAAACCTTTAAAGAGGTTAGTCGTGTAATTGCAACATCCTGCCCCATTTGTCTGGAAGTTCTAAGCAACTAAAGTGGCTTCATCTGCAACATAGTTCAACACTAGTGGTATTTACTGGCCTGAAGCCCAGTTTTTGAGCCTTTTTATTTGACTTGGAACCATATTGATGTGAACACAATGAGACACACAGACACAACAGTATAGTTACATGTGGAGATTTCAGTTTAATTTCAAGTCATTATCCATTTGGGAGTACTACCCATGACTGCACGTGGAAGGCACAGTGTGATCCTTTTTATTGCGGAGTGGCACAGAGGTAGCATCTTTGCTGCTTTTGCAGCAGGGTCTTTGCTGTAAGATGACATAGAGAATCCTGAGTGTCACTTCGCTCAGCATGTCTCCAGGGAGGATAAGGCATTCAACCCCATAACCATCACCCTGTCCCAATACTAATCAAAGCAGTTGGAACAAGTCCCAGTGTCTAGCTAAGGCTTGCCAAATCCTTTCTCCCTCCGCTGTAAGTCACAGCATATGGGGAGCATGGGAAGGGGAAGAGATACAGTGGTGGCCTTGCCGAATGTCTCATGATGGGTGATGGCTATGTGCAGTGTAGGAGTGGTGGGCAGGAGAGACCTCAGAGAGCTTTCCCAAGTGTCTCTGATCACTCTCTGGGGGACTTATAAAGCTGTCACCGTGACAGCCTGGAAGAGCTGTTTCAACTTCAGTGGGGTGAATATAACAAACTGACTGGAGAACTGTACAGGCAGGTGGCTGAATCACATCTGGTGGTTAATTTTATTTTTAAAAAATTGAAATAATGAGATATATACTTGTTTGACAAATAATTTGCATTTAAAGCACAAGTACTGGATTACAGGAAATATTTGTCTAGCTTTTTTAAAAGCCTACCTGCTAGCAGCAAGGAACAAACACTCAGGAGAGGTTACGTCTCCATATAAACAGAAGGCTCAATCTCTCTGGTAGTTTATAAGCATTCTTTGGTAAAATAAAAATAATTAAATAAGAAAAATGTGCATATCCTATTCTCAATTGCCAGAAGTAATTTTTCCCTTTTTGTGCAGGCTTCTGCTTTTTACTAATACTTAGTTGAAAACTTCAATTAGTAAAAATATAGTATTTGCCTTATTATGAATCATTTAACCATGGAATAAGGAAGTTTTCTTATAGGACATTTATAAATAAGTCAAGTAGTTTTTGCTTTCTTTTTGGTGGGAGAGATGGCAGAATGATTCCTGTTGTTCAGTATAAAGAGAGTATCACTGAATTGATACTGGCACTTCCAACAAAGAACACAAAGAAAAATGATCAAAATCCAACAAGAAAAAAACATTGTTTATGATCCAAACAGCAAAATCTGTGTCCTACAACAGTAGCCCATTAGCCTCATGGTGAGGATGACAATTTCTACAGGGTACAGTATTTGGCAATTAATGTGTCTTTATCAGTTTTATAATGTAGCCACACAGCTTCTCCCTACAGCACACAGTGCCTCCTCAGTAAAGAGAGGAAGAAGTCTGGGTCTTGAACATTGATCATCCTGGGCCAAAATACATTTCCAGATTTGCAGATTCTGAGGCTATTCAGATCTAAATCTAAACTTTGTGCCTGTGACTGTTTCCTGATCCTGTGTGGGTAGTGTGAGAAAGATAAACCATTCAGAAGCAGGAGAGATGAGACACACAGGCTCTGACTGGGCAACAGCTGCTGGGAGTGTAGTGTTGCTTTCTGCTATAAAAGGTGGAGGAAACTGGGCAACCAGAGAACACACCCTACACTTGAGAATGAAATACTAAGGAGCACTTCACATAGCTTTGAATTTGGTGTGGGGCAGTAGCAGGGAACAACAGACTTGTGTTTGATGCCTCCCAGCATACACTAATAATACTTTATTGTTTCCTACTTTTTTCAGCAATTAATTTATAGTAGAAGAATTCAGCATGTGTTGGGAGACTTGTCATATGAAATACCTTAAAAAGGAGCCTTAGCAAAAGAAAAGGATTTAAAGAGGAAAGACAAAAATAAAAGAGGAAAAGACAAAAATTATGCAATCGTTAGATGCGGATTGTAGGACACAAACCACAATAATCTTTTAAGTACTGAGTCCTAAAAGAGACCATATTGTTGTGGGATTTAAGATGCAGCTTCTAATAGGAAAAGAATGAAAATATAATCCACTTTGCATCATGTGCTTCACTGATTATGAGGAGGAATTTGACTGCTTACTATATATAAGCATATAGTAAAAATTAAAATTCCTTGTTAATAATTTGGGATTTTCATAACCTAGGAAAGAGTTAATAAATAGAGATAACTGGAGGAGTGGAGATTGAAAACAGGAGACTGTTTATCATGCTTGAGTGCCCTGAATAGATATTTTAGTTGCTGTGCTAAAATGGTAGTGCTGGTTCCCAAAACAGTCTGCAGCTTGTTCAGAACTCAATTGTGCAGCCACTGTGGTCTGTGTTAAGAGAAGGCTAAGATTCATTTGAAAGAGGGCTTCCCATGTGGATTCAGTCTGTATGGCCTAGTGTGGAAGTGCAAGTAATACCCAGTATCACAAGATTTACTCTTCCTCCCATGCCTTGAATACTGATGGATCTCTGAACATTCTTCACTCTTAAAAGTTACTAATAGCCTTGGAGCAAATTACTTCATTCAGTTAAATACCTTATAAAAATGGTACCTCTCAAAAATTAATAAATAACTAGATAGATATATTGAAATACTTCTTGAAATCCCTGCAAAACATTCTCTTTTTTCATTTTTACATGATTTTGAGATATTAATGTAAAAAGTTGTATGAGTTATTTAGTCAAGATTTAATATGTTATGAGAAAATTAGATTATCATTTATGAGTTATACTGTCTTTCCAAATGAAATGCTGACGTTAATAGGATGGCATTCTCCATAGTGATGAAGGCTGTTTGTCTGCAATCACATGAAAGGAGATGTAGAAATGTAAATCTGTGTCATTTTAAGAGGGAACATGCTTTTAAGCCTGCCTCCAAAGATAACCCAGATCACAAAGCTAACTGCAATCTCTGCGTACATTTCTAACAGATTCATAACAGCCTCAATGTACAAAATCAAGGGTCATACTTACAGGAGTTTGCAGAGGGAGCAGTCTCATTTTCCAACCTTGAACTGGCACTGGTATTTTCATTAATGACAGTACTCCTTTTCTACTTTTGCTCTCAGTCAAATCAGATAGTCAGATCTGGATGTGTTCCTGTGCAGCCTCATCTGGGCAAACCTGCTTTAGCAGGGGGAGTGGACTAGATGATCCCCAGAGGTCCCTTCCAACCTCTGCCATTCTGCAATCTATTTTAAACCTTCCTTCACCTAGGCTTATTTTACCTGCAATGAAAGGACACCAAAAAATGTAGCAGAGGAAGTTACCGTAGGCTGCTGGGGAAGCATAAGCCCTTAGCAAGGTCTGTGATAGAGGAAGACAGCTTTGAACTGTTTGGTGCCCAGTAATGCCAGTGCTGGGACCAATAGGAACTAATAAGATGTGGTCTTAATAATCAGGGAGGAAAGTGTACTTTGACAGTGAAGAAGTCTTGATGATGGAAGTTGTATATTTCTATTGACTCAAATTAATTTCATTAGAAAAGACGAGTGTGTAGTGGAAAAAGTAGACAAGCCTTAGCTATAACAATAGAAGCAACAAAGCAATAATGTTTTTAAAACTACAACTCCTAAGTGTTTACCTTAAAGTACATTTAAAGACACAGGAGACATAACACTGAAGAGTCCCATGGGTTAACTTGAGGAGATTGTCAGTGCTTATCTCAGAAATGTTCCTTTCCAGTCCCTGTGCGGGTGTCCATGACAATCACTCCATAAGTTTAATGTAATTTATAAATAAAACATAACTCAAAGGCAAAAACTTCTATTTCTTCTGAGTTTAGCCCATCTTTCAGCAGCAACTTCAAAGCACAGACAATTACATCAATACCAAGAAAGTTCCTAGCACGATGAAAGACAAGCCTACTTTTTAGGTGTCTGCTCCAGCGTATCGATAGTTTCATACTCTGCAGAGATTGCCCCAGCCTCAGTCTTCTTCATCTTCTCTTTCTGTGCATTAGCATTTATGGCAGTAGGGTCTAGTGGGGTCTGTCATTATATATGACACACAGAGTTCAAGTGAAGATTGCAAATGGTTACGATGACTTCTGTTTTTTTCATGTATGTTTTTAACTTAACTGTATGTTTCTTAAAACCTAAGAAAGGAGAGCTAATGGCATTTGTCCAGTATGCAGACATCAGCACAAAGAAAATTCTCCAGACTGACGGGTGCTTTTTCTATTCATAATCACTAAGAGTAACTTAAGCCCTTATTTATGTTCAGTGTGGCAATAAAATTGATATGCAAAACAAGATCAGTTTATATAATCTTTCTGAAATTTTTGAGCTTCTAAATGAACATAAATTTTGGTTATTTAATCCCCAGGTCACACAATATCTATTTTTTTCTCTTGTCAGTAGCGAATGCTTATAAAGGATAAATTACCAACACAGACTTGCATTTTTAAAGGTTTCTCACAGGACCTGTAGCTCAGCTCCAGTGCTAAACATAGTCTGATAACTCTCCTTTTTTTTCCCCAGGCCAAATTTTTTTAGTCTCTCTTTTCCAGACCTGGTCAGTGCTCAGCTGTGCTCTGTTAGATCCTGCAGGTTACAAATGGCATCCCAGCTGATACCAGTTAGCCATGAAGAAGCTTACTTGCCTGCCTCTGCTTCCAAAGCACATTAACTTAATGCTCACACAAAAATGTGTGGGACTCATGTGAAATGAAAGTTGTGTGCTTGTGTTAGTAACCTGATTGCATATTGCTAGTCTAATAATACAAGGTTCAAAACAAATAAGGCTCCACAAACTGCAGATAGTGAGGGGTGGCTTAGATCAGGTTGCATTTCAAATGCACCATGTGCCTCCTGTTGCACTGCTACTACTCCTGTAGAGAGGCTTCCTCCATTTGTAGGTAAGTAAGTACAGCTGAGAATCAGCATCTTGTTTCAGCCTTTTTGTCATGGGTACAAGTCACTTCACTGCTCGTTGAGTTGACTTTTCTGTTACTTTCTGCTTTTTTCGCCTAAGTGTGGCTTTTTTAATGATCTGGCATGTGAGATGTGGATATAGTCTTCAGAAAGTCTAGCATCTAATTATGCTGAGACAGGCAGCTGCCATGTGAAATGGAAGGGTCTGGACTCTCAGACTCGCAGACCAGACCATCAACAAAATTGTAGGGAGTAATTACCCTCAGTGTATACCCTGTGCCCGATCAAGCCTTTGTAAGATGAATAGTGTACCTAACTGTTAAAAAGGCTGTAAAGCAGTACAGTCACTGTGCAATTAAATCTGAAGAATACTGGTTGTTATTGATAAAATGAAACTGTTAGCAATGAATAAGCTATTACTCTTTTCCTGTGTTTCTCAGTGTTGTGAGGTAAATCAGTGTGAAGTCCTCACCAGCAGTTTTTTTCCAGGGTTTCTGATGCTTGGTGGATGGATCTGGTTACATTTTTAATGACCTTTAAAAAGTACTGTATAGCCTTAGCTTCTCTTATGTGTACTGGCAGAAATTTCCTTCCTTCTTAACTGGGATGGGTTAGTGCAAGAAAGATCACAGTGAGGGAGGAAGGAATCTCCCTTAGCTCTTAAAGAGCCAAAGAGGATAGCTTTCTTTGGATGCTTTTCAGGGGAGGAGACATTTTTCCTATCCTGGTGGATCTTAGTAGATGCAACACAGAAATACAGAGGTCCAGCTCAACTCCTGATGAGCACTGGAGAGCTGTCATGGCTTCAGTCCTAACATGCTGTAGAAATCTGCTGCTTATCTGCCCTATGAGCCTTATACTTGAGGTTTCCAAAAAGGCTGCCAAGATGTACGGTGGGGAAGCCTCATTGCCATATATAAGGATTTTGATATTTTTGTTTTGGTTTGGTTGTGTTTGGGGTCTTTTTGTGTGGTGGTTTTTTGTTCGTTTGTTTGTGGTTTTCTGTTTGTTTGGTTTTGGGTTTTTTTGTTTGTTTGGGGGTTTTGGGTTTTTTTTTTTTTTGGTTGGTTGGTTGGTTTTGGTTTGTTGGGGTTTTTTTTTGTTTCCCTTGACTTTATGGAATGGCCACAGAAAGGAGAAGGTGGCTTTCTTTCAGAGCAGTCTCTAAAGCAGGCATGTGGTTGTCATTTATTGCTTATGCAAAGAGCTTCCTGGACTGTGAGGGACTGTGGTGGGTTGCTATCTGGCAGCTCCCTCGCTTGTTGTTCTCTTTCGTTAGCTGTGTGAGTTTTAGGTTTGGTGTTTGTTGGTTTTTTTGGTGTGGTGGGTTTTTTTAACTCCTCCTCCCATCTGGCATCTCCTAATTATTTTCTATTACTGATCATTTCTACAGGAAACAGACTGGACTGTTGAATTAAGAGCCCTATAAAAGGATAATTTTGTTATTTACAAGTTTTTTACCTCACTTAGACTTTATAACCTTATACTGTATAGCTGGTGATAATCACCTTGGGCTACAATTGTGTCTAATCTTATAAACTAGGCAGGATAAGATCTGGTCAGTAGTTAACTAGTTGAATATGGAAGTCCCAAGGAAAAGCCAGGGTTGCACAAAGTGGTGTTGGTAGCACCTTTGGCTATGAACTAACATTCAACATGTCTTGTGTTTTATACTTTCTGCAACTCTGTGTAGCCTGTGTAAATCTGTGCTAAGAGTCTGACTACCAGGGATTTTCTCCATTTGCCTGTAGCATTATTCAGATAAGCTCCTTTTGCTCCTTACTGTTTGGGGGGGGGGTGGAGGGGTGGGGTGGTAAAGCATTTTACATTGGTCGCTGTTTACATGCTCACAAGTACAAAAACATGTCATTTGGCTTCTCTACAAAGATGGAAAGAATGTGGAGCTGTGCTGGTCTTGTGTATTGTCCCCCATTCAGTTAGAGAATCCCTTGATAGGCAGGCACACATCTGCTCCACTAATAATTGCCCATTCATGAATGGTTACCAGACCCTTAAGATCCATGAAGAGTGAAATGCTTGTTTTAGAAGTGTTAGCAGAGAGAGGAGTAGTTAGAGGTGCCCAAATGAAGTATTACTGTGAAACAAAAAAAAAAAATCCCAATAATTTATCCCGAGGTTAGTGCTGATCTGTTCTAGCACTTGCTTCTATCCTTTTAATCTTTCACAAGGAAAAATATACTTTGAGATAAAACTTCTCGTGCTTAGTTTTAGTCTCTGACTGAAAGTTTTTCTTTTCTGCATTTCAACAAAGTAAGGAGAACAGTTTTGTTACTAAGCTCAATAAACTGCTTGCTCTTATTACTTCAAACTTGTCACACTCCTCATCAGCAAAGACAGCAACTCTTGACAGTTTTGAAAAGTCTTCCTTTAATGTTCTAAAAGTTAATGATCAAACTTTTCCATAGTTAACCTTTTTTTTCCTGCATGGCATCAGCAGTTAGAAACAGTGTTGCTTCTGGCATTCACTGTTCCTACAGTCCTAAAGTTTAAGTAAGGTAAGAATATCACACTACAAAATATGATTTTTTTAGTTGATGAACAGTTGTTGCTCAACTTCTCATCATTTTAGTACTGATATTCCTCAAATCCATACAAATTCCATGATTACAGGATGATGTGTTTCTAATAGCAGAGTTCATATTATAACGCACTCAGGCTATATTGCTTTTTAGTGGGGATTATTATTGCATTTGTTTAGGGCTAAAGCAGTTTGAAATAGTTTGTCTAAGGAATATTAGAGCAAATATCAGAGTATAATGTCCTCTATTAAACCATGTGACTTAGTTAATTTTTTTTTTGATTTCCAATTTGTGAATTACATTATTAACACTTAGAGGCAAGCAGCTTTTCCCCTTCCTGAGAGAAGAGTGGAGGAATACTGTGAAAATATGAAAGGCTGTATTCCCAATTTCCATTTTGCACGTAATGGTGAAAAAAATTTAAAGTTCTATGCTTTATATCATGTACTCCATAGTTCACTGATTGAAGATTTCCAATGATTTTACATTGCTGGAAAAGTCTTGAAGCATTTCCCAAAGTTAATATAATAGTGAATTACATTTGCATTCAGGCTTTTCTATTAATTGGCTGATGATTAGAGTAACGATGTGTGTAATACAAATGCACAAAAACTGCAAAAAATAGAATGTGTTGTTATCTCTCACGGAATTTGAAGTGCTCGGTTTCTTAAGTGACAGCTTCTCATTCACTCCAGCCTCCAAATCCTTGCTAGCATTTGTCACAGTGCTGTAGCCTTGTGCCTGGAAGCTGCCAATCACCTTTGTCACACAGTGGAGATCACAAGACAGACTTACTGCTCAGCAACTTGGTAATGCTGAGACCTTACAGGATAATTTTTTTATGGGCCTTATGGGTTGATTCTCTTGGGCTATTTTTACTGTTAAAATTCAAACAACCTTAGAAATCTTATTAGCAGTGTCACTTGAAGTGCTAGTTGATGTTGGCAGTGCAAATAAAAAATAGCCCTGTGAGATGAGATGAAGAACATGATTAAGAAAGAAGAAAGCAGTTTTACTGGATAAGCATTTTGTTCATTTCCAATATATTTAAGAAATAGAACTATACCCCAAACAGCTTCAGTGTGCCATACGCTCAAAATAAGAGTTTCTGTCAAAGGATCATACACCTCTGAAATAATAAATGTCAGATCCCTAAGTTACTGACTGGGACCTAGGACTAGTGTATTTCAAGAGAAAATAGACATCAACTGAACGTTTTATGGCAAGAAACCACAGACTTGCTGGGAAAACAAAACAAATCCACAAGAAACCCCACAACAAAGTCCCGTGTGACAGAAGTTGTATAACCTGTCCACCTGCCAATGCCTGCTTCTCCCCCAAAAGGTAATATTAGCCTAAAATTATGATGAGGAATTGCACTGCCAGCCCCATTTTGAATCATTCAAAATGATTCCGTTTTCAAACCAAGATATTTAAATTTGTTTCAGAGATGCTGTGTTGACTATTTGAGATGATGGTTTCTGGAGTGCCTGTCTCATCTAAAAATTTTCAACAGTTACAGCTTCCTCTAGGGGAATGGGATGCCTCCTGCCCTTATATGATTTTTTTGTGTGTGACAGAGGCATTTTTAAATGGTAATTAGGAAATTAAGATGGAATAAATAGGAAAGATGTACCATATGTGGAAAAGGAGAAATGAGAAAATTGGAAAACTGGTCAACAGAATGTAAACCAAGCCTTTTCTGGGAATGTGATCAGGGATTAGATTTTATGGGTGTTAATAAACTGATAATTTAATAATAACTTACAATTTGACTTTGAGAGCAGAGTATGATTCCACCGCCAATTCCACTTTGGTTTCTTTCATTACAGGTTTCAAATATTTCCTTATTTAAATAGAGATTTATGCAAAGAGAATGGGAGCCTACATGAGAGACTCATTTGAAGGATTATCAGCCTACCTCATTTTCTGAGACTGCCTAATTGCATTGTATAAAATGAATGTAGACCTTGACCCACAGCGCTGGTGAAGCTATGCTCATGGACACAAATGCACCTAGAAAACTGGTAATCAGGGTCTGCAGGGAGTGCTAATGGATACTGGGGGGTTACCCCATTGTGTAATTTTTCTGCAGTGAGGTGGTCCATAAGGAGGTTTTCACCATTATAAATTTTGCAAGAATGTTGCATGTCCATGTCACAACTCTAGTATTCCCTCAGGTTAAAAACTGTGTCAGATTAATGCAGTTGAATCAAATTATAATTAAGGAAGGATTAGGAGACTTTACATTTGTAGTCTTATTTATGCTAAGTAATTATGATTATGGACTGAAAGTATGTTGAAGAAAAACTGTGACAGCACATGTATCATAGCAACATAGCTTATTCAGGAAGAAGTGGATGGATTCAAAATAGAAGATGTGCCAAAGGAGCAGGTGTAGTCCAAAATACAAACAGTGTTTAGAAATTAATGAGCTGCAGTTTTCAATTACAACATACATTGAATTCCTTTAAAATGTATTACCATGTAGAGCAAAAAAGGCTAATATTAGATGCTTTAGACTGACAGACAAGACTAATGTAAAATGGGTATTATACATCAGGTAAGAAAGTATTAATGAGACATAAAAAGAAATTTCCATACTGCTTTCCCATGTTATACCAGTAGCCAAAGCTTTTATTCCATGAGGAATAAGTAAAAACCAAACCTAATAAATATAGTAATAGACAGACCTTGTGGATTACATGATTGCCATTATCCCTAAGTGTTTACATTTTCAGTTACAAAAAGATACTGATTTATTGTAAAAAATTACTTTATCAATACGATTCTTAAATTATTATCATAAAGGAAGTATAAATTATTTATTTCATAAATCTTGGCCACTGTCACCATTTCCTTGCTAGGAGATGGGTAAGGTTCCTCATCCAAGGGTACATATGGTTAAGCTTTTTGATGTGCCTTCTCTATCCATTTATTTATATTTTTCCTTTTATTTGAGGAAATCCTTATAAAAGAGTGGGTCAGATGAGAAATAAACCGGTCCCTTGTGGCTTCAGAACATTAGTCTAACAGCCTGTTTTCTCTTATGATACCTAAATGTAGTATATTAGTAACAGGGAACATTTGCCAAGAGAGTAGCATTCATGCAGGTGCCAGTTTGCATTACATTTTGACTGGTACCATTCCTTTAGAGCACATCATTTTGTAGCATTTATAAATTATTTTTAAGGACTTTTTGGAACACAGTCTTCCTTGACATCTCACAAGTCAAGAGGCTTTTGCTGGGGTGACCCCTCACTGCAACGAATGTCAGTCATGCCTCAGCCACAACAGTGCAGCTGAAATAGAAAATGCTGACTAAATGGGAATGAGATGGAGCAGCCTCTGCGTGTTGCTGGCAAGCGTGGGGGTTGTTCCCTTAGGCAGAGCTCTTTGCTTCATCAGCTTCTTTTCCCATAGGTCTCACAACTGCAAGACCAACCTCTCTAGCCATGATTTAGTAATGTGTGATAGTCTAATAGTTAAACTATATGAGTAGTCCTCCCAGTCTTTCTGCTTATGCATTTCCCAGGGAGAGGACTACCAGTCACAGGTGGCTGCTTTAACTAATGGTTTAGCTTGCCACCTCTGTGGCCCAGGCTCCTGGCAGGAGGAGGGGAAGGTGGGATGGACCAAAACCAAGCTATGAAGGGTAGATGGAAAGGACTGAAAGCAAAGCAGTTAAGGACAGGCTTTGTCTGAAGGATTGACTGGAGACAAAATTCTGGTGGTTTGTGCTGCTTCTCTCTTTGCTTGTGCAAAAAAGTCTTCCATGCTTTGTCTTCCATGCTTTGCCTGCAGAACAGTGATACTGCCACCATCCTGAGGCAGGGAGGTGGTATCTTCTATGCACTACAGGCTTGTGGTCTCCTTCTGCACTTAGCAAGTTTGACTGGGGTTGCTCCTCTTTGGTGCAGTTTATTTCCCTGAGGAAAGAACAAGGTAGTGCTAAGGAGCTGCTGCAAAGCAAGGAGAGAATTGCCAAGGCCAATACGTCGTCTTGAACTCATGGGCATGCGGAACTGCTTTCCTTACCAGTCAGAATTAGGAGTGAAAAGAGCTCATTTCTTAGCTTTCTGAGTAGTTTTTATCATGGTGTTTGATTGGCGTATCCTGCCTCAGTGTCACACAGCTTGGTAGAAGCCCTGCTTTTGTTGAGTAGTCTTATCTTGCCCCTTGTGAGCAGGCTGATAAAGAGAGGGCTGGAGCAGTTGGTTACTTTAACAGAAGCAGCTGAGGCTGTGGGGCCATCCTGCATTATTGTCTGTAGGGAAGAGCCCTGTGGCTTCAGCAGCTCAGGACCAAACCAAGACTAGGCAGGAGCTTCAGAAGTGTGGCAGTACTGTACTGTCTCACTCAGAACATGAGCCTGTGAGGAAGCATATTATTATTTATACAGCATAAATGAAGTCATAGCTATTGCCCTTTACACTACCTGAAAGAAGGTTTTAGTGAGGTGGGTGTTGGTCTCTTCTACCAAGTAACTAGCAATTGGATGAGAGAAAATGGTCTTAAGTTGCACCAGGGTAGGTTTAGACTAGATATTAGGAAAAATTTCTATACTGAAAGAGTGGTGAGGCATTGGAACAGGCTGCCCAGATGGTGGAGTCACCATCCCTGGAGGTCTTCAAAAAATGTGCAGGCGTGGCACTTCACGACATGGTTTAGTGGCCATGATAATGTTGGGTAGACAGTTGGACTTGATGATCCAAGATCTTCCCCGACCTTAATGATTCTATGATTCTATTGCTTGTAAAACACAGCTTAGAACTATTATTGATTCTATGTACCTGCCTGTGTGCGTTCTCACATGCCCCCATACACCTCTGTAGTGCTATTTGTACCTCTGGAGTGTGAAGGAAATCCCCAGAATTACCTCCCCTTCTTCAGTGGACCCAGCAGGCCAGTTGCTGGCCACACTAAAAGCTTGGTCGTTTCACATTAGCAAAGTCCGCCAGAACCAGACTAAAAGAACTTGTTACTGCAGGTGCTGTGAGATTTTTATTTTATTTTTGCTGTAGCTAAGATCCGTGGTTATATACCAAAATAGCCCCCTCCCTAAGAAAATAAATGTGTTGTCTGACACTGAATGCCTTGCTTTTGTGCCACTATCCAGAACAGCAAATGTTAATAATTTTTGTGTTGTTGGTTATTGAAACAGAGGAATAGTCACAGTGGATGATTTTTGCCAGTGCACAGTTTCGACTTGCCTTTTCCAAAGGCCTGTATGTGTAACTGCTGCCAGCAAATCTACAACCCATCATGCCACTAGCAACAAAATAAGCCCAGTGACCTAGATCTGAATCAGCTCAGTGACTAGTAGGTTATAGGACTAAAACTACAGAAAATCAACTTTTTCTGTTGGCTTCTCCTAAGATCTCTCTGGTTTTTTATGAGTCTGCTCCCTTGTTTTAAAAACAAAGGTACTGCAAGGGTCTCTTTTGTAAGTACATCAGTGCAAACATAAAATCTTCCTGAATAATGCTCATACATTCTAATTGTATTACACAGTACAGTACCAAATGAAGTCACTTTTTATGCAGTAATTTCTGTCAGCAATATTGGGCAACATTTTTTCCATAATTTAAACCTTTGGTTTAGATTTATGGGGTTTTTTAACAATCATACTTTAAACCAAGCCAACACTTCGGCTGAATTTGTTTAATTAAGGTTTTAATCAAAACATTTTGTTAAAAGCTTCTTTTTAAATTCTAGACTAAGGAAAAAAAAAAGTTTATTACCTGCTGTGGAAATCACATACACTTTTATCAGAAATAAAAATTCAAACATATAAATAGCCATTTCTTTAGATTGTGCAATAATTATTTCACTGGGGGGTTGAGAGTGACAAACTCTGATTTAATTAGAAACCAGTCCATTTGGAAAATTTGGTCACAAAAAACAGATCTTTTCTCAGCCACAGGTTCTCCTCATTCAACCATGTCTTTAAACCCCAACTCCCCTGTGGGTAACTCTGAACTCAAAGCAGGGTTCTGTGTTGCCTGAGGATCCCAGTATACTTTGAGCATTGTGGGAGCCTGATGCTGTCCATGGGCCAGGTAAATGTGGCTATGTTGGAATAGCAGCAAGGGAAGTCTTGTCCTGGTGGCTGAGACTGTGTGATGGTCCTTCCCATCCAGCTTCTGAGATGAAAGCTTTCAGGTTGAACTTTCCTTTTAACAGCTTTCCTACCTTCTACTCACACCATTGTATCTGTGAGCAGAGGCTATGTCTGGCATAAGCATGTCTACAAAATAAAATGAAAACAGCTTATCACCACTTTTTATTTAAAAGTAAAATTTTGGTCTCCCTTTCCCCCCTTGGAACAATTTTGTGAAAGATATAACTGGAAAAATTATATTTAGCATGGAACAAGCTTCCACCAAGAACAGCACTGAGGAAATTGGGCTCAGTTTCACAATCTGACTGATTAGCTTTTGAAAATCATGTACTGAGCCCATAAAATATGCTCATAAAGTGTTCAGACAAGGAAGGATTTTCAGAGCATATACTTTTGGCTCAGGTAGCTGTACAGTGAAACAGAACACGACAAAATCTATGGTGGCTAACTGCATAGCAAACCAAATATCTTGTTTCTTGAGCTGTATACATTAAGGTATCGTCTTAGATGATTATTCTTTTGTAATGCATGAAATATACCTGCTGGTTAATATTATTATTAAAATACATTCCTTAGAGGGAAGGGATCATATTATATATAAAGTCTGAAACAATAAAGGCATATTTAGTCATAACAACATGAAAATACCATATGAGAATGAAAAGCCTGCTGTATATTGCACATGCGTTCCTGAGATGGAAGAAAAAACAATACTGTTTTTGAGAGAGGAGCCAGGTGGTCATGAAACTAAATACGTCATTATACTGGAAATGCATGTGGCTTCAGGAAGTCTGATCAGGTCTAGTCTGGGCATTTTAGGACTTGTGAGCCTAAACCTGACTTGAATTTTTCTGGTTGTTTATTTTTTTTTTCTGGATTAATTTTAGTTTATTACTCAACAAATGGAAATGCATTGATTTGCTGCCTTAGAAGGATAATTTGTCTGATGTTGACTGAATTGTGTGACTGGTTTAAACTTACATAATGTGTCTTTCAGGGAGTGACTAATTGGAGTTTACTGCAAGATGCGGATCACTTTAAAATCAGTTCTGTGGGAATCTACATAATAAGACTTACTGATTGTGAGATTAGTACCAGAAAATACTCATTCATTATCCAGCTAACACTGAGAGCAAATAGTGCTCAAGAAAACAGCTGTTTCTCTTGCACCCTAAAGGACTACTCCAGGGGGAAGTAAGGAAAGCAGGGTCCCAGTAAGACCTAGAAGGAACCAGTGTTATGGTTGAGGTTTTAGAACACGAGAACATTTGAAATAGGTTACAGTCTTTTGTGGCTTCCCCCCCCCCCTTTTTTTTTCCTGTAGTCCATATGTACAATGTAGAATCTCTAAACAGATGTGCTGCTTTAATGATTTTCATGTTGCTGGGTTTAGTTCTTTTAGTGCTTAAGTCACTAAAATGTACAGGATTGAGAGGCTGTTGTGGTTGCGTGCTTTGCTGAGAGGTTGCTCAGCTATTGCTTCCTGTCATTCCCTTCTCAGTTCACCTCAATCTTGTGAAATCATGTCCTTAAATTACATTTTAAAAAGACAGCCCTGCAGTTTCCTTCCTCTGGGGGTCTGCACAGCATATTGCTCCCTGCACATGCAATGATTGCAAATGTCTGTAACAAAGAATTAATAGAAAAAAATAAAATCAAGACTTTACTTTGAAAAGTGGGAGAAGACTTTCCTCCCCAGATTTCTACCTCTTTTTCATTCATCAAGTAGCAGACAGTATCTAGTAATTGTCCCCATTAAGGTAGACTTCAGACAGAGCAAAATATAAAGACAGCTGTTGGAAAATGAATGTGCTATGGAGAGGAGACTGTGGTGGTGGGTGGGAGTGCAGGAGCCACTGGTCTAGAGCAAGCACTGAATCAAGAGCCAGACAAGGGTGTAAGAAGAAGCAGCAGGATGTGAAGGCTGGAAATAGAGAAAGCTGCACAGAGTGCCTGGAGCAGGAAAGCATGCTGGGAGAGAGTAGCTTCCTGCAGGATTTGAGTTGAACCCCCAGGTTTGTGACTTCATTTGTTTGTTCTCAGGGATGGTGACTTACCTGTAGAGTGACTAGAGCTACCTGAGGACAGTGGCTTGCTCTCTCTGACTTTATCATCTCACATACTGGTAGGCTAAAGAACTGCACTTGCCTGATGACCTGAACTGTCATCAGGAAGGTGTGTACAACAGAAATTTTAATCTTTGTTTTGGTTTTCAAAAGTAAGTGGACTGTGTTAAGAAGAGCATCACCTTGCAGTGCCAAGCTCACAAAGTTAGGCAATGGCAGAAGAATGAGCATATGCCTTATAGAATTATGTCATCTGAAAGCAGTGGTATGAATTTTATTTATAACACTACTTTATGGTGGGGAAATGTATGTAAGAAATAGACAAATATATATTCTTTCATATTTTTTCAGCTGCTAACTCTATGGCTTTAACTTTCAATCTCATTTTCCAGTGTGCACAACTATAGTGCATACAGTGCATGTGAAGGGCTCTAAGTGTAGGTGGGCCCAGTATTCCTATATTTATAAATGGCAAAAAATGCTTTGCACTGAACAATGGGAGGCTGATTTATGTAAAACCAATAAGCAGTCTGAGCTAGATTACTGTCACACAAAGTAATGTTAGAATTAAAATTCATAATCTTATAACTACTTTCCAGATTATAACACATTTTCATAATGACAGTAATGAGATGGGACCTTTCCCTGTTGGGTAGTTTTGCTTACCTTTTATTGGCATTCTTAAGATTTCATTCTCCAGGATCCAGAGATCGGTTTCTACTAACGTGACTCTGAAGTACCATTGAAAATAAATCAGTTATTCAGAATTAGGAAAAAGGAAGCTGACAATTAAGGAATAAGTATGTCAAAAAAATGAAATGTACTTTTTTTTAAAATGTTTTTTTAATGTTAAAAGGAAAATTAAAAATGCTTTATCTTTCTTCATAAGTGGAATTATACAAAATCAGGGTTGATTCTGATAGTGAAGGTACTCTTGAAAATCGCTCGGTTATTTATTTCCAACATACTCAATTTTCAAAGAATTTATTTCCTAATATGAAGTTGTGGTGATTTTGTTTTTTTTTGTTTTTTTTTTTTTGTTTTTTCTAAAAAAAATAAAAAAAAAGGTGGGGGGGGGGCATTTTGGTTTCCAAGGAAGTCTGTAGCAAAGCTGCATTTCCAGAACTATGCCATTTTGTTGTCACTCAAAAGCTGGAGCAGATGGGTCCTGGGGTTTAAGTCCACCTTGTTTCATGTGGATTTTTACCTGATGTAGTTCTTGGGAATGAGACTGTGAAGTGGCTTTAGCTAAAAGGAAAGGAGAGAATGAGCTCAAAAGCCTGTTTGCTTCCTCCTCCCCCGAGTTTCTGCTATTCTCACACTTACATGAGGTGGTCAATTTTTGCCTTGTTTTACTCCTCACCTCATTATTCTTAATCTCCTTTTGCCATGGTGAGTTACACTTACAAGTATGTACAGAAAAATGTGAGGGGCATTTATGCAGCAGAAATGGGTGGTTAAAAGCAAGACAGGTGCATTGAGGTAGCCATTGGAAAAGTGTTTCTCAGTAGGATGGATCAACCAGCCTCCTATTAGTATTGAAACCAGGAACTGAGCCAGATAATGCTAAATCCTCTCTATGAGCTGCTAATGCCCAACAGCTTCATCCATGTATAATCTATAGCCAGTGTTTCAATTATTAGCTATTAACTTGCATTGCAGATTAGTGGTTGGTGAAGCACACGTGTTGATCCTTAATCTCTGCAACCCGACCCTGTGCTGAAACTCAGCAGATTTTTTAAAACCCACAGAGAAGGTACGGGTGGCCATGCAAGGGAACAGAGGAGGGACTGATGGTGAGCATTACTCTCAGCTGTATTGGCAGGATTAAGCTAAATGGTAGCACTGTGATCCAGCTGCAAAACACACACCGATTCCACCCAGGAGCCTGCGACAAGCTGTGTTTGTCTTTGGTTGTTACTGAGTCATGAGAGATAAAAATACCTTTGCCGCAGAAGGGGGAGCGGCTGTGGTGCTGCAGCCTGTGGCAAGGGAAGGGAGAGCTGCACTTGGACTAGCTGCTTGTGCAGGCCATGCACATGGACAAGTTCTCTTGTGCCCAAAATGTTGGATGGTGGTCAGCCCCACAGTGTAAAACACTGCCATAGGAGGTCAGACCAAAAGTACATTTTTGCAGTCTCCAAAAAAGACTGTTCACAAATGCTTGGAGAATATTAGAAAAGGGCAGGAGTCGAGTGGCCGTGGTGGTGTCCCCTCCTAGCTGTCAGCGTGCTGTTGAAGAGAGCCTCCCTGAGCTGGACAGCCCGGGTGAGCAGCTTCTCCTAGGTCTGCCCTGGTCCCATATGAGCCACATCTACTTTGGCTCCTGTGGCAGCGAGTTCAAGGCTTTAATGGTTGTGTGAAATACTGTTTCTGTTGGTTTGTGTGAGGACTAGCAAGGACCAGACTGTCCTGTGCACGTTTAACTGTTATAGTATCCAAACTCCAGGTTTCAGCCAAATTTGAGACTGTGTGACAATCACCTTCTTTTAATGTCTGAGAATTCCTAAAGGGACAACACAGCAATTTGGTGTTAGGTCTTTGGTGGAAAGGGTGGTATGATGAACTTTGGGTTGCATTCGAATTCACATCCCTACTAGAAGAGGCTGTTAAGTTTGACGAATCTATTTTTGTACAAAAAGCATTGAAAAAAATAATTTTAAGGGAAGTGTGATGGGCATTAGTGGTCACACAAACTGCACCCAGCCTTACCTCTCAGTACCTTACCCCTGTCAGGTGGAGGGCGCCGGGGAGAGCCTCTTCCTGTCATGTCCTCCGGAGCTGCTGTTCTCTGTGAGCATCCGAGGATGCCGTAACCCCCACCCCCGCCGCGCACCCCCAAAGGGCGAAGCGATGCCATTTTGTAGCGGTGCGTGACTCATCCCGCGCTGACAGCCTCCCCGCTGGGACTTCTCCGGGAGCCAGCCGGGAAGGGGGAGCAGCGCTGCCCGCCTCGCCGGGGCATCATTGGCTGCGGCCGCAGGGGGGCCACGGCACCGCCCTCGCCCGGCCCCCGCCCCGGGGGCGGTACCGTTCCGCTCGGCTCCGCGCCGCGCCGCCCCCCAAGCGGGCAGCGGGAGGCAAGGGGGGGCGGGTGCCGAGCAGCGCGTCCCCGCAGCCCCGCCGCCGATGGAGGGAGAGTCTGCGGGCTGCGCCCCCCCGCCGCTGGCTGCCGCTGCCGCACATGCCCGGCCCGCCGGCCGCCCACCGGCAGGCCCGAGCCGCCTGAGCCCTCCAGCCCAGACCGGCGGGGAACCCGCCCCGCTAAGTTAGCCGCGCGGTGAGCAAGTGCCCTGTCATGGCCACGCCGCCCTGCCGAGCGCTTTAGGTTCCCGAAATGGTCCTTCTTGGTTTTTCAAATCGCGTCTGATATACGCAGGGCGCAGATCGGTCCGGGCGAGTCTTCTCCCTCCCGTCAGCTCCCAACATGCCATCCAAAGAGTGCTGGTCAGGGCACAAAGCGAACAGGTCTGCCGTACACAACTCAAAGCAGGAGAGCCGTCGGCAAGATCTATTGATAGCGGCCTTGGGGATGAAACTGGGTACTCGGAAGTCATCTGTGACAATCTGGCAACCTCTTAAACTCTTTGCTTATTCGCAGTTGACATCACTTGTCAGAAGAGCAACTCTGAAAGAAAATGAACATATTCCGAAATATGAGAAGATTCATAACTTCAAGGTAAGAAATTATGCTACTTATTTCTTCTTGAGGCACAGGGGCTATAGTTTGTATTTTAAAATGGATCCTGTATTGCAAGACAATAATAGATATGCATACTATGACTTTCTGGGAACTTAAATGCTTCAGTTAAATCTCACTTCTGGTTAAATCAATGAGACGTCTTTAGAACATATCAGCAGAAAACCACGGATTTTGTCATTGACTGCTTACGTGTATGTATTTGTTTCAATAATATTTGCCATATCCAGGGTCTCTGTTTTATTTAGAATTGGTTTATATCGAGAGAGATGCTAAAGGTGAGAACAACTGGCAAAGTTTTCCTTCAATATCTTATCTCAGTTTGTCACTGGTAAATAGCTCTGGAGGTAAGAGGCATGTTCTGCCGCCTCTGGATTGAGCAGATGGTCTGCATTTCCCTTAGTTTCTGTTTTTTCTCCTGTGTTAATGAACAGAGTGTGTTGAAAGCAGCATGGCTTATACCATGGGGCTATTGGAGCTGCTGGTATTAGCAACTACCTTGAGTTTTAATAAAATTCACTTAGTCTTCTATGTAGCATCTAATTACTGTTTTAATTATTTTAAATAACGATGCTCTTTGGTAAGAGAGACACGTCAATGCAACATATGCATGTTTTGTGTCTCTATCTGTAATAAGTATCTAGCAACGATTTAGTAATTTAACCTTTGGGTGGCCACTTGCGTTGCATAATAGGCAGTATTTAATTGTAAGATGAAGTGAATTGATGTTATGCTGAATTTCCGTAGATGATGGTACAAACTTTATATATAGTACCTGAAGCCCAGATTTTATCTTTAATGTGGGGGGGTTTTTTCCCTATTTAGCTTTTGCTTTTATTCATTTTAGGAGAAAGGGAAATCATTCCTGTGATATGGGCATCTGATGGTATAAGCATCTGTTAATTGTTTGTTATTTTCAGTTTTGATTTCCATCACACACATGTGTGAACGTACACATGCGAGCACATATGTCTATTTACCTATCATCCATCTGTTTTATTTAAATGACCTTCTGGCTTTTGAGTTCAGATAATCACTAAAATTGGAAACTTTATATGATCAGGGTGTTTTGTTTGACTTAGGCACTTCAATAAAGCATGAATTTGAAAACCATGCACAAAATGTTACATAAAAAAGTGTTTGATGTGAACGCTTGGCATAAAATAATCGTTCTGGCTGTCAGTTAAATGCAGAGCATTTTTTTCATGCTCCTGAGGTGTCCTAGAGATCTAAAATGTCTTGCAACTTTCATTTGTTCCTTAGAATTTGAAGATAATTCTTTCAGATGCCAGCAGAGAGCGATTTTCAATGTACTATAGTGTATGTTGGATAACACGTATTTAATTTTGAGCACATCTGGATTCCTTAGTTGCTTTTCTGTAACAGCATGAAACACGTTTGTTTTGAAAATAATTTGACGACCTGATTTTCATTTGTTTGGGTTTGTTTATTTGTTTTTCTTCCACAAACTGTTTCTGGAAAGTTTGAAAGCTGTGAGTTTTCCAGTCTTTTTCGGAAAACAAACTGTGTCTGATCCAAGGTCGTAGCTACAGGATAAACTTTCCACACAGATTTTCTTTCTAATAGTTGTAGCGTAGTTCCTTTATACATGCAGTTGCTGGAAAAATACACCTTGAGAAATAACTTTTCTCAGGTTAGGGAAATGGAGTCACACAGACAATTTTTGCTATAAAAAAGTAGAAGGGAACAAACCCTTAAAAGGTGTGCAGCAACCAACCACTGAAAGAATGCTGCCGGCGTCTCAAGCTCTAAATGTGACCACCCTCCCATCTTTAAAAGAATAACCATAATCCCTTCATAGTTATTGCATTCTGGATCTGAAGTGAATGGCCATCATTAGCTCATGTGCTTCTCTCCTTTATCATTCCTTGCATCTGTCAAATTTTTCTTCTTACGTGTACAGACGTCATCATTTAAAATGTCTGCAGTAGTCTCCTAGTTGCCTGCCGAGCAGCAAATGTGCCACCCATGTGTCAAGGAAGGAAATGTCAGGCCCAGAGTCTTGAACCTGGACTTTTGAAACAAAACAAGAAAAAACAACCCAGAAATTAAATAAATTTATGTAGTTCAGCTAACCAACAGTGACAGCTGTCCCCAGAGGCTTCACCAGCAAAAAGGAGGACACACTTTGCTTTCTGTCTCTGTTGCTAATCTTCTCTTCATTTTACAGGCATGAGGAAACAGATAGGAACCCCTAAGCCTTTCCTGGCTGCTTCTTTGATCAGTCACGTTGCTAGTCACAGAAATGAAGAAGGATCAGAAATCCTTTTATACTGGAAATGCTTCAGCATCCTAGCAGAGGGAGAAGTGGAGAATCATTATTGCACAACTAGCGCTGTTATCTTGGAGAAGGGAAAAAGATAGCAGCAGCCACTCCAGAGGTGGCTGGTTTTAGCAAATGCCTGAGAGGCTTGGCCACAGGTTAGGAGACCTCAATTCTCCCCCTGCTCCTGCACTTTCTGTCCCTTTGGGGTGAGTATGTGGGGTTGCAGGTGGTGTTTGAACCCTCAGAATGTTGCCTCCAGCAAAGCTCAAGTCGAGGAACATGGTGGCAGAAGACCCAGTATAGTGATGGCTCTCACAGGAGTGCAGATACCTAGGGAAGGGGTGAACACAAAAGCTGCTTTTAACTCTGAAGTCTTATGAGGTCTTATGAGTAAATCTGTTAAGCTACGTTTTGCTCCGATGGTTGTTTGAAAGAGGAATGTAAAGACAGTTCTGCTTGGAGTGCTGACACAGCTGGATTTTTGAAAGGTTTTAAACTTATTTAAATCTGCTGGAATGTGAGTTGTCTCCTGCCTGAAGCGAGCAGGCTAGCTAGCCGGGGTGATGGGGAGCTCTGCAGTAATGATCTCCTCCAGCTTCATAGTATTCTACTGACTGGGGAGGTCTGGTCTCTCCCAAGGACATCTCAAATGCAAATACAGAGTGGCTGAATTCTCTTAAATTAATCTTCATAAGTAAAGAAAGGGATGATGATTTATAAATGTCAGCTCTGAGTTTTTAATGCGCGTTCTTCAGGATGAGAGCTAGGCGTTAAAAAA
This sequence comes from Megaceryle torquata, assembly GCA_024611175.1. Classification (NCBI taxonomy): domain Eukaryota; kingdom Metazoa; phylum Chordata; class Aves; order Coraciiformes; family Cerylidae; genus Megaceryle; species Megaceryle torquata. The sequence continues at coordinate 27,858 of JANIJG010004779.1, read as the reverse complement.
AATTTTTTTTTTAAGCATAGTTGGGCTTTTTCTAATTTATAAAAAGTTTTCAATTAATATTTCTGTGTTCTCTATAAATCTAATATAAAAGGCTCATTCTCTATTAATTCAAATATATCAGCTAGAAGAGATCTACATTGTTTGACACAGCATTTTATTTAGCTCTAATTGAACAATGGGATTTGAAGGTGAGCTGGGACTATGAGTGTCACTTGATTGGGTCTGTCTATTTGCATATTTGATTTCTCTTGGTTTCTCTCTATATACTCTTCTTTTCTGAAATCCAGCGTACTGAATGAGCTTTCATGTAAAATGAATCATCAGACCACATCAGGACAGTCACTTTACCATCCTCAGAATTTCACCCCCGCCTTCCTTCACAGAAAGGCTTTTCCTCTCTTTCAGTTTCTTCCCCATTATGGAGAGAAATCTCCCCACACTCTCTGGTACACATGTATCTATTTGAACACGTGTGTGTTTGATGGATATCAAGTTTGTTCTTCCACCCATTGTAGATGAACAGTAGCACCTTCTATTTGGAAGCTCTGAGAGATCTGTGGTGTGCTCTTTAAAGTGCTGATAAGGAGCATAGCTGTAGGTGGTGGTGTTATTTTGTTGCAAAAATCTTTATCATAGGGGGAAGTTTCTGTAACATTTCGTGGTAGTGGACAGAGTAGACTTATACCCAGTTGTTCCCATAAATTTATTCTACAGCAATAAGAATGCTTTTTCCTCTACTATATAAATCTCATATGTGCTTATCTTGTCCCCAAAGTATAGCAACTGTGATAGCTTGTAAATTAAAATACAATTTCTTACCTAGTTGGTATCTGATCCATTCAATACTTTTAAGGGGAAGAGGCAGCTGGGCACCTCCTGGGCAGGCAGTGAAGGAGGAGCTTTGAAGCAACAGCAGGAACCTCAGATTTAAGGGGAAAAGGGACCTGTGTCAAGGTGCCATGTGAATTGAAATATTCTGGGTTGGTTATTGAGAGAAGGACTGGAGCGAGTTCTGGGTTGGGATGCATGAGGTGGGCTTTAGGCCAAAGGATGTATACAGCAAGGGAGTCCAAGTTGGGTTTAGTTACCTCATCTCTTCTCACTCCGGTGAGGCAGAGTTTGTTAGGGTGCTAAACACACAGGATTCCCAGATTCCCCTTGCTCAGTCTTTCAGACTTCTCCTCCTTGCATCTCCTCATCAATATGTCTCACCCCTACATGACATTGGGTTTTTTTCTGTTTAAAAAAAAAAAGCCTAATGAGGTATCTTCTGCCCTAAGGCCATCCCTGCCTGACGTGGAACATCTTCTGCACCATCTCCCCTCCTGGTGCTGTGCTTTGGATTCGAACAGTGACCTCACTCCTTTGCCTGCTGTTTGTGTGAGGTTGGAGAACAGAGTAAAACTATGCTTGAAAAATGTTAATGGCAAGGAGGGCAGTCATGGAAGAGCATTAGCTGGGAGTTATGGGATGATAGCTTAAAAGAAAGAGGAGAGGGAAAAGTCAAGATTAACAGCAAATCTCCTGGGTAGTGAAACTTGTTAATGCAATAACCTCGCCTTCACTTGGCAAATTTAAAACAAGCCTGGACAAAACACCATAAAGGTCTCTCCCCCCTCAAGCTTATGTGACTCATGGGCTCCGGGGAATGTTTAGCTCCCTTGACTGATTATAGGAATTCCTTCAGACACCTCTGGCTCCTGATGACTTGAGTCGGTGGAGCACTCTGCAGGTGTTTCATAACTGCTGATAGTCCACAGCATAAAACCACTCTGCTCTGCCTAGATTAGTGCTGCGGTGCTTCACTGAAGCAAGAAGGTGTCTGTGCCTGTCAGAGCTGGACTGAAATCTGTGTTTCCATGCATCATTTTTCCTAGGATATTGTCTCGCTTCTCTCTTGCTCTTCACAAAACAGATATGTCTCCAGAAGTTTACTTTTTGCTATCTTTCTGTGCAGCATTTGGTACTATCACGCTGTTTCTTAGTCACCATCTTACTAATGCCTGAGACAGCACGGTCAAATAATTGTAACAAGTAACAGTTGCAAGGCTGGTTGGTGCATCAGTGAACATTCAGAACATAATTCCCTTTCAAGCCAACACTTCTTCCAGAGAGGAGCGATGTTTTTTCACAGTGCGTAAGCCAAGTCAGCAGAGATGCTGAGGAGTCTTGTTTGTTGAGATTCCTCATTTTCCTCCTCAACTGAAGCAACATCCTGGCTTTCTCTTTGAGGGTGACCTGTTTGAAAGGCCAAATAGGGAGCTGCAGAGCAGAGACAGTGTGCTTTTCCAGAAATAATTGGGAGTAGAATATAGCCTTGAATGTGCACAAAAAAGTGAAGGCTCAGGTGAGGACCAGTTTCTGCTTGATAAGGCTTTACCAGTATAGACAAACTCAAGCATCACTTTAATGGAGACGCTGGTGATTTTAACAAGAGTTACTTTGCTGGTGAAATTTATATTGCTTCTTTGAAACATGGCCCTGGTCCATATTTAACTGGTGTCATTGCATCTGTGCTAGGTGCTTTGCTGGTGTAAAATGTCATAGCAAATTGCTTCCATACCAAATCTTATTCTGACAAGAGCTGCTCAGCAGAGCTGTGCCTAAACACTGGGAAATGAGGAGATGGAAAATGCAGAAGAAATACTGCTAAAAGACCAGAAACTATAACAAAGTCTTACTATATTAAGCAAAGCCATTTTTCTGTTACTTCTAACATGAACTCATTTCTATTTCTGATCTTTTGTAACTGGGGCAGATGCTGATTTAGGGTAAATTGGTCTAGTTCCACTGAAAAGAGGGTGCTGATTTTTAACTAGGTACAGACATGGCACTGAACATATTTTCAAAACATCTTTTAAGAGACACTTCACTGAAATGAATATTCAGAAAGAGGGCTGGGTGCCTCTAGCACAGTCCCCAGGGAGAGTGTCTGCACATTCTCATAGATAAGAAAAACCTCAGGAAATTTGATGTTTCTTTTAGACTCCTAGTACTTGAGGGAAATAAATACTCAAAGGCGGGGAAAAGGCTGGAGAACTTCCACAAAACTTGAGAGAAGACCTCATCAGCTCTATGTTGTTGCTTCTGAAACTCATAGTGGATTGAGGCATTGAGGTTATTTATTTAATGTTAGTTTTATTTTTTACTTTTTTGGAAAATCCAGAGGTTTCCTAAAGCAGATTCCAAATAGCACAGTATTATTTAACCTGTTTAGTGCTAATCCATGAATTCAGCTTTGCCCCTGTTTAAAAAAGAAATGAATAAGCTTTTCTTCTAAATTCTTAATTTATTGAAGCTGTAACTTCTTCCCACCCCACCAGTAGTTTTATTAGTCCCCAGATGTGGATCCTGTGAGTCTTCCATGGACAGACACAAGACTGGACCAGCTCATGTCTGTGGTGAAGCTTAGAAATGCTCTGGTGGGGAGGACTGGGAGTTTGCCTCAACGAGCACATTGCATATGTCATGCTGTCTTATAATCAACAGCTTTTCCTCCAAATTAGCTTTAGCATCATCACAAAAGGGTTTCTTTAGGAATCTCCTAGGGTTTTATAGTCCACGTATATCATTACATATAACATATATGGTATGTGTATATATACACACTTCTAATTCTAAGTATTCACTTTTCATCTATAGTTTAATTTTTTTTTTTTTTTTTTTTTTTTTCCTTTTAACATGGATTCAAATAATTTATTCTTGGATAAAAAAGGTAAATTTTTAAATTTTTAATTACAGTTTTTCTA
>JANIJG010004779.1:0-24099 GCA_024611175.1 Megaceryle torquata | reverse complement strand
TTTTTTTATGTATTTTCTTTTTTTTTTTTTTGTTTTTTTTTTTTTTTTTTTTTTTTTTTTTTTTTTTTTTTTTTTTTTTTTTTTGCATGTACACAGGTATCAAGTAACTTAGTCCTGGAATAAAATGGACAATGTTTCAATTTCTAGATACCAGTTTACATAAACTTTCTTATTCCATCCTGAAAGAGAGGTGGCCATTTTCATTGAATTTGCAAGCAAAAATAGCCAACAACCTACTACTCTGCAGTTTTTTGCTTTAGCTCTCGTAGAGTGTGACCTAAGCATGCCTTCAGGTTTTTCCCATCGCTGCTGATGTGATCAGCACAAACCAGAAAGTAAACAAGACATAACAGCACTTAGGCTTCAAGTGGGTGAGGACCTGGAGGAAGATTTCCCTGCTCAAAATTTGCGTCAGTGTACCCCCTGGCAATAACAATGCTATTTGTACTCCACACTCTGAACCATGCAACGTTCAGCCAGGATCTCTTCTCTCAAGAGCTGCTGGACAAAGTCCGTGGGGTGGTCCCAGACTGGCTCCCCATGGTTAATGCCCCAGCTGGTCTAAGCTAAGGCAGCTCTCATTTTGGAGAAGTTCTGTTCCAATGGTCTCAGTTACTGTTGTTTCTGTTACACCTTTGCATGAAAGCAATTTTCTTGCAGATACAGCTCTGCCATGTGGGTTGTCATGGCAGTCATTTCGCTTCTCAGATTACTCATCAGCAGCAATATCTGCCTCACAGGAGGAATATCATTGTACTGGAATATTGGTAGTGCCTGAGACTCCTGTTTTAGAGGCACTATCTAATCATTGTAATGCATGCAATGTATATTATGTGTTCCCTAAACTCATCATTGAGTCAGTTGACTTTCTCACTGACATTATTCTGTACCCTTCACATCCAGGCAGTCAGTGCTTGGACCAGGGATGGATGAAAATGGCATGCCTGTTGGGTGCCACATGCATATGCCCAGTGCCTGATAAAATTAACTGTGACAGGGAAGACAGACACTAATAATACAGGCTCAGTTCATCATTTTAATTGAGACTTATGATGTCTCCCCTATCCAATTAAAAGCTCAGTAGAGTCCTGACAGGCAGAATTCAGTTGGTGGAACTGCAAATCGTCTACAACTACTGAGCTGACAGCCTTCATCAGCAGTGTTTTGTCACCCTTGGGAATTTGTTTGAAAGACAGTATAGCCGGCAGAATTGTACCTTTGGAGCACCACACAGTACAAATGCTGGATGTGTGTGGTTTATTCAGTTCCTGGTCAGCTTGGTCTCCTCCCTGAGTATCAACAAGGCTTCTACCCAGAGCACAGAAGTCTGGTAACCCAGAGGGTAGATAAGCAATGTTTTTTTTGCATCCTTTTTCAAGTAGATGTATCTCATCCCAACAGAGATGGTAGTGCCTGGATTTTCCAAACCCTGTTATTCTCACCATCAGTTCAGTGTGGAGGACCATGGAAGAAGCTACACTGCTCTGTAGAGAGCAGGGGTCCTGATGGAGTGGTTCGGGGAGAACATGTCAACAGCCTTTCAGGAAGGAAAGCTTTTCTGTACACTGTCACAAAGACTTCTGTTTTCTCTGTTCGGTGTTGATTTTGCATATCCATAATTTGTCGGATACAGCCTTGCTTTCTTCCCAGGAGTGGCTTTGCTAAAGCTCTGATGATCCATCATGTTCTTTCATATCATGTTTGCACAGTATTTCGCTGATACTTCCTCAATCTCTTCCTCCCTGCCTTGACAAGTGATATAAAGCAGTTCTCTCAGTTATGAATACTAATTATCTGCTGGCTCATTCTTGGTTTGTAGATAGCAATCAAGGCTAGCTGAACAACTGCCTGGTAAAAACTAAAAGCATAAAAAGTAAGTGGAGTTATGAGATACATGGGTAACTAACTTCAACAGTGACCTTTATAGAGCCTGAGAAATAATGGTGGGACATCTGCTTGTCAGAGCCACCAGATTTTTTTTTATATTTTTTTCTCATAAAACTTTGTCTCTTTTCTAAGAAATAGTTTAATTTAATGTAAAAGAAAAATAAGTGACATTCTGTAACATTTAATAATATCAGGAGTTAAGCTATTTTTCTCTGTGTATAAAAAAATACCTTTCAAGTCTAAGCAAAAAAAAAACCCTGTCCTCCTACGTAAGAGCACAATAGTTAAAGGTTTATTATACCTTGCTGATGTTGTGGGAGAGTTAAAATAGAAATGCCTCAGTGTAAGCCCAACATGAGACTCTCCTCAGCTCAGACTTGTGGGACAGCTTAGTAATACAATTTTATCTGGTTTTGAACAGATACTTTTCTTTAAAATTATTGAGATTTCTCTTTTAAATTTGATATTTCCCCTAGAATTTTAAAAATTAAGCTTAAAACCAGTTTATCTTCCTCACTCACCCATTTTCCACATTCTTAAAAATCATTCATAGTTGAAGCCTTGTGGAAAGAGAGAAAATTGGTTTTGAGGTCAGAGTGAGAATAGAAGGGTTGGGAGACATAAAGCCACAGTTGGAAATCCTGCTCTCTCACATTTTATAAAACAGTAAAATCTGCATGTGGCAGATGCCCTTTTTATAAGGAGAAAGAAGTCCCTTGTAATTTAAGTCAGGATCTCTGGGACTCTGGGTGTGTTTTCATAAATTTTTCTGGAAAGGATGTTTTAGTTTTGAAAACAAGTTGCCTGGCAGATTTTTGGAACAGGGAATTAAATATAAAAATCAGGATGCTATATTGAACAGTGTCATCTAATAAATGCAGTATTATTCGCAGATGCTAGTTCTTGAACTAGCAAAGGGATGCAAATATGTTTCTTTCTAGCATGCTGCCAGGCCCCACTTTGCAGGCTGAAATGGGATTAGAGGCTGTTCTGACCTCAGAAGATCAACTTTTCACTATTTTCTGGTATCACTTACTGTGTCTGATTTAATTTCCAGAGATGGTGGGTATTCAGACCAGTGCAGGGTTTATATGTCCCATTCATCTCTGTGCTAGTGGAAAGATTAACACCCCAGCACTGCTTGGAAACCCCAAAAGAGGCTTCAGCTCTGAAGTTGTGTACACTGGTGATGGAAAGACATTATGGCCTTTGGTCCTCCTACTTAATATTACCAGAGAACCTCCCCATTCCATATCAGGTAAAGGTCAAAGCAAGATAGACCATTATGGAACATGGAAAAGCCTATGCTCACTCTTTAATTTGTTTTGAGATTGCAATCAGGAAGATTAAATAAGAAAGAGTAATTTAATGGGACAGGGTAAAACTGAGAAGGCTCTGGATAAATCTTCTAACAGAGAAGTTAATTTCTTAACTGGTGACGCAGAAAGGCTTTTCAGTATTTGGATGAAGCTTGGATGCGTGGGATGTGAGAACAGTGCTGATGATGCTGAATCAGCAATCCTAAAGGGCAATGTCAGTCTTGGTCTTGTGGAGGGTGACCAATACATGCAGTGGTGGTAAGGAAGAGGAAAGTCTGTTTTGTCCTTGTCATTTTTAAGTTGATGATGAGTCATAAAAACTTCTCTGAGGTGTGAAGGAAACGGGCTGTAGTAGAAAGGGAGTTGGGTTTTTTTTCATCTTGGTGGATAATAGTTATTAGAAACATAAGACAAACTGCACACATTTAAAAAATCCTAATAATAAAATAAAAATGAAGGGAAGCAAAAGGTTGGAGGGGCAGGAGGGGATGTGGTAGGCCATGTGGAAGAGTTCCTAGGGAGAGTCAGGAGGAAGTGGAAATGTGCCGACCACAGTGGGGAGCTAAGGAAAAAAGATGTTGACCACTGAAACAACAGCTGGCTGGAGATTGTGCACCTGAGACTTGCTGAGTATCAGCACTGGAGACAGCCCTAGAGAGGCCAGGATAGGACCCCAGCACCCAGGGAGAGCATTAGAAATGCTTCAGCAAATGGCACATTCAGTGAATTTGATTATTTGAAATCAGCAAGCAGAGAGGCACAGGATAGTATCATTCTTTTCATTTATCAAGAAATATTAATGTGTCACAATTTGTTCTTATTCTGCCTAAAGAAAGAAGTTAATGTCAGCATTTCAAGGAACAAGACAAAATTTCCCCTCTTTTATGATCAGAAATACTAAAAAGGGAAAAAATTCTCTTATAAAACTGAAAAGTATTCTGAAAAAATATGTATTGCTCAAACTTTTGAACTGTCAGCTCTCTTTCTATTTTTCTCAAAAAAAAAAAAAAATAGTGACTGAAAGGGAGCACACTCCCCCCCCCCCCAAAAAAAAAAAAAAGTTCTGTTAGTCCTGCAGCCATTAAAGCACATTAGTTTTCTTAAAGAAAATAGAATTTGCTTATTGGTGGAAGGGAACACTGCCAAAGAGGGAAAAAAGCACAAGGGTGAGAAAGAAAGCCAAGAGGATGTGGGTAGTGCAGGTGGGTAAGGGAGAAGAAGGTATGAAAAACCTCTTTGTGGTGAGAGGAAAAAAGAAGATGGTGATTACAGCTGCCAACAGTTTTGTCATTATTTGCTTTGTAGAAGCTGCAGAGATGGGGGGCTCATGGAGCACATTGCACCTTGAAGAGGCAGGTAGGAGTGGGTGCGGATGGCAGTGAGCGTGGCCGGGACAAGGCAGCCTGTGCCAGCACTGGAGGAACATGACACCTCACACCATTACACTTCCTCCACCCAGCAGCCTAGGGCTGGAGATGATTATAAGGGCAGCTGAACACAGATGAACACGTGAATTACTTGGCGAATTCAAGAGTAACTTCCCAAACTAACAGCAATTGTGGGTAGCAAATGCCCAGGAGGCTTCAGACCTTGCCATGGCTAAAACTGAAGTGTGGTCTGAATTGCTGGGTGCTGCTCTGGGTTGTCACTTGTTCAAGGTAAGTGTTGCCTGGGATCCAGCCGCTACTTAAATCAGCGGCGAGGGAATGCTCGCCACCTCAGTCAGGACACTTAGCCTTTTTGCTGTTAGTAACAGGAGCTCTGGCTGGATGTCAGGCACGCGTGTTTCCACCAGCTTCTTCTCTCTTCTGCTTCATGCTGATCTGACCAGGCAGTGCACGTGCATGAGGCTACTGCGTGCTCTGATACCTGCTCAGTAACTGCAGAACCAAACGACTTAAGCCTAAAGCATTTTTACTGCATTTCACTACAAATTCCATTTCTTTATGATCATTGGTTACTGGGGTATTTTTGTCAGCCTGTCTATTCGAAATAGAAGCTTGAAGTCTTTTACACTGGCTAAGGAAGTAATGATTTTTCTGTAAAGAACCCTGTGGTTTCCTACAGCAGGAACTTTATCAGAATAAAATCAGAAGCAGCTAATGGTGGCTGCAGGATTTCTAACAAGCATGTGAGCTGGAATTGAAAGCAGCATTGTTTTTTTTCTTCTTCAGCTTTGATTTTTTTTTCCTGGTTCAGTGGATTCTTTTTTCCATTTACCAGATTCATTTGGATTTTCAATATGTAGCATTAGTCTGAAGAGAATTAATTTCCTTTAAGAGTTACTCTAAACTGGAAAATCCCTAAGTGTATTTGCAGTATTTCTGTGTAGCACTGGTATTTTTGCCTGGCAAGACTCCCTCCACCCAAGGCAAAATCTTGCAGCCCCCTACGCATTTCAGATAGTACCTTATGGAGGGAGGGGTGCAAAGCAGAGGACATTTTAAATTGAGAAGTGAACTCTTGCACGGTTGCTGCAAAAGCCTAGACTCGTGGCTAAAATCCTGCCCAGACAGAGGGATCCTGAGAGGCGGGAGAAGGGCTACAACCTGCCATTGCTCCTCTGCTCTACATGGTTCTGCTGTGCTGGATGGCTTGGGATGGAGAGTTCCTACTTCCCATAGGTCTTCAAGATTCTTGGCAGTTAAATCTTTATTACATTGCTTTCTTCCTTTCCTGGGGTGATAAAGGGAAGCTTCCAGCAACTGCTTGCGGTGCATTTGAAGAAGAGGAATTCCGCCTTGTTCAGACACAGTGGTATTGATATCTGTGAAATAACTGGGTCACATGCTGTAATTTTCCTTTCTGCTACTGTCTTCCAGGTGCACACGTTCAGGGGCCCGCACTGGTGTGAATACTGCGCCAACTTTATGTGGGGCCTCATTGCTCAGGGAGTAAAATGTGCAGGTAACAGTCAATCGGTCTTCTTTTCCTAAGACAGTTCTAATGTTGTAACTATTTAATGTGCTGCCTAACACCACATGACAAGGATCCGATCTGGCTACGGTTAAAATCAAAGAAGGAAATGTATCCACCTAGTTGCTGATGGTTTCAGGTACCTGTTTCAGTAGCATCACTGCAGTGATGCAGAGCACCTCTGGAGTGCTCATGGAGGGAAGTGATAATCATCATAAGGGATTTCCCCCACCCCTTTAAAAATGGAGGAGAAAATAGGTAGCTGTGTGATTAGTTTTATTTCTTCTATACCCCTTGTATGTACTGGTGGGTGAGAGAAACTCACTGAGGATCTCGGTGTGCAAGGTGGGCATCAGCAAATTTCACGTTGCTGCTGTGAAACAGACGTTCAGGTTCATTTTCTGTGTAAGCCAGCAGACTTCCAGCATGCCATAAACTCTTATGTCATGTGTCCTACTTGCAAACTGAAAAGAAAGTGAGAAAAGAGTTGGTGAATGAGGGATGCAGACTGAAATGTTACAGAAACATTCAGGTGCTGGTAGGAATGTATTGTGTGCATGGGTGTCACTGCAGGCATTTCTGAAACCCTCTGAAGTGAAACAATTTGACAGTTTTATTGATATGATTCTTCTGAAAAGAAAGGACAGTCAGCTTTTTTTAAAGAAAAAAAAGGGATCAAAGTGATCAAAATACTTTATTGTATTTAAAAAGTATTTTATGACATTCTAGCAAGCAAAACCACATTTATAAAAATGGTGCAAAGAAATGTTGATGTATGAAGACCTGCATATGTTGCCCTGGAAACTGAATTTTCAAGCTAATTTAAGAAAATCTGTTCTGTCTAAAGCTTTCCAAAGTCTTGTCTCAAGCAAATAGGACAGCTCTTTGTCACAGAACTGCAAAATAATGTAAAATTAAAATAATTTATAGCCAAATCGGATTGAAATATCTTAATATCCTTCCCCCATAATTATTTGAATGCAGTGTTCTGTTATTGACTCTGCACTGTCCAAGATCTGTGAGAAAGTGCAGCTCTGTTTTAAGAAATGCTTATGTAAAAATGGCATTTCCTTCCTCAGTATTTTCCCCCTACTAAGGATTTAGGGTTGCAGTCACGTTCTTTACTTATGAATGGAGACTGTTAGTGCTTTGTACCGTTGTTGATTTTGCACAGGGTGTGCAGTGCTAGAAGAGAAATAGGAAGCCTAAATTTATTTTTTAATTGTTTTCTGATTAAAGTAGTCATTTTATGATGACACAACGAGCCAGTAACTGTGCCATCTTCTTTCCTCACCTAAAGTAGATTCCTCAGTTTTGTCATTTAGGAGAAATAGCAAGTATTTTTCAAATTTATGTGAAATAACTTTGATGTGGAAAATCAATAAGAACAGTGTGAAGGCTCACAATGCTGCATGGCACTGTGGAATGAACAAATAATACTGCTTTTATAATTAAACCCAAAGTGCTTATGATTTCATAATGCCTTTTTTTTAACTAAAGTAGAGCTGATTTTCTGTCTTCATGCAGATTTTTCTAAATTATGAATTTCCAAAAACTTTCAACGTCTGCTTTTCTTTCCTCCTTATGAGGATGGTAATAAGTACTGCATGTCTTCTTTTTTCCTCCTTGCAGTGTAGAGGAACATATGCGTATTAAATGACTTCATAGGTTCAGAAACTATAATTAGGGATTTCTATCTTATGTAGGGTTTCATATCGCTGTCGGTAGCTTCCCGTGATTTCTATGATCTTATTTATGTTTTAAAATCCCATGTTGTATGACCGACCACACTCACTCACTGAAGCACCAGCGAGGCATCAGGTCAGGGAGAGGGTGAGGCTTTTTGGGCCGTGCTTCAGGTCATTGGGCACAACCAGGAGAGCTGCTCATGTGCAGCACCGTCAGCCAGGGTGCGAGGAGGAGCAGGCAAGGAGCCATGTGGCAGCAAGGCTGCCGAGCAGCACTTCCTCAGCCTGACAGATATGGTTGCTGCTGTGTCTCCTCTGTAACTTGCTTATGGCTGAGGAGCAGGAGAGTTGGGCATGTATTGCAGCTGACCCACCCAACTTGTCCTCCTCTTACTGCAAGGATAGCTTTCAGCCACTGGCTGACCACAGCAAGAGCTGATGGAGAAATAGGGGCTTCCCAGGTGATTTGATTCATAAAATCAGCAACTGAGTAGAGTAGCAGGACTCCAGGCAGAGTCCTCAGGAGGTGGAGACAGCAGGACAGGCTCAGCAGTCCTAGTCTGCTTCATCTGTGCCTCACATTTCAGCAGTGTCTACCTGCTTCTGTCAGCTGAGGATATACAAGCAATCAGAGTCAGAAGCTGTACAGATCTGGGAATTTTGGAGGAAAGTTAGAGGTGCACAGACATATAGTGAGGACCAGTGTTACCATACTTGTGTGGAAGAGCTCAGGCTTGAGTGCAGTGAGTTTGGCTGAGTTTACATGGGTCTTAGAAATTTATTTTCTTAAATATGCACAATGAGGTACAGTAAACAAGCCACATGAGGCCATTGCTTTTCAGAGTGGGTTTGTACTTCAAAAAAATTACGATTTTTAGGAGAGGGTGGACAGCCCACTTGCATTCAAGTGGGGTTCAGTAGCACTCTAGGGAACTGTTTGGTGGTCTGTATAATCATGTTAGTGAAAATACCTATGAACAAAAGTGCACTGATCATATGTAATTTTTTACTTAAGGCATTTGCTTTTTATAGCAAACAGTTGCACATCTCAAGAGGACTCTATTTGCTGTACAGAAAGGAAAAGTTTAATAATAAATACAAATGGATTACTGCACGGGCTAGTCTCAACCATTTTAAATTCTTTTCTCTGCAGAAGCACAAAAACATGCGAGAAAATAAATGTGGGACAGTCCATGACTGGACAACAAAGATAAATGTCTCACCCGTTTCAGAAAGGAGGAAGAGCTGGTGGAAAAAGTAGAGCTTATTTCTAATGTCTGATAGATTATGTTACACAAACTAAACCAATCCTTTGAAGAATAATAAACCGTAACTAAACATTCATAATGTTACTCATTCCATAGCAACCAGAAAGGATGCCTTAGCAACTTGAACTGCCTTGACTCATGCTTTGCTGCAGTCCAGCATGACTGAATGTGTCCCTCTCTGCCAAGATACAGCCTTGAGTGCATTTGATATCTTCTCAGTTACAGTCCTGTATGATTAACCTCTGGAAGGTGGATTCTCCCTAGCTTATCCTTCTTCAGGTTTTATGGCAGACAAAGGAGGAGTATGTCTTTGCCTTCTATGAAGACGAGAGGTGAATGTAGGCACTGTGTTTGCCATCTGAAGAGTGGTTATTGGTTGAAGCAAGATGTCGTCTCTCACCTTGACTACAAAGGTTTTGGCATTAATGCAAGCCAGAAAACATGGGAAGACTTTATTGTCTTCCAAAATTAAGATTTAGAGTGATATCTAGGATTTGGATCTTGTAGAAAATGAATGGGTGGACTTGTCTGACTTCTGCTGGAGGTATATCCAGCAGAGCAGGTATAATTTATTTTTCCATAAATGTTAGTGTCTCAAATTTTATCTTTATTTCATCACTTTAAAGACAGATTTGCTTCTTTAGAGTGAATCCTTATGATAGGCCTCAAAAGGTTGTGCTTCCAATATTTTTACCCCTTGCACAGGCCCTTACATTTTTTGAGAGACAAGGACTCATCTGTATGCAAAGAATCTGCCTTTTCTGACAGCATGCTGCATCTCCAGCGTGCTTTCGTGCAGGATTTTGCCATAAGTAGAAATGACTGAAGAAGTCTTTGAAATTATAATGCCCACCAGCTGGTATAAACACTGAAGCTCAGCAGAAGCTAATGAAGACATAAGAGTTTACCCCAGCTCAAAATCCAAAATATGAACTTTAAAAAATGTATTCTCAATTACATTCCTCCTGTATAAGGTTCCCCTGCGCTCACAGGGCTCATCCCTTTGCCCAGAATGTGATCAGGAGAGAAAATATAACAATATCCAAATAAAATGTGCAGATACATACCAGAGAGTTCATTTTATGAATGTTCAAAACACGTAACACCCAGTAGCATTAAGGGAGAATAGCGTGCATTCTCAAAGAGCAGCACGTGGTGTTAGTGATGCTGTTAGTGTACTGCCTAAGTAGACTTGTAGACAAGCAGACTAGTAGACTTGTCAAGCTGCTGCATGGCTTCTCTTTCCTTCCCCAGCCCATTAGAACTATTTAAGTTACTGTATAATCTTCTCCTTCCTCTATACCCTTTTGCTTAATCAGTAAGTTATTTAATCAGAGTAATTTTTTGGAACAGGCTGGTGTCAGAGCATTAATTAGCTTACCTTAAAGGAAAAAAAATTTTTTTTTTTACTATATTTCACTGAATCCTTTTGATAGTGTTTTGAGTTGCTCCTTTTAACACCAGGCAGTGTCACCCTCTGAGGCTGCAAATGAAGCACCATTTCAGCTGCCTTGATAGATCTGCTCTGAACTATCTCAGCCTGCCACACATGCAGCAGTTGAATGTCTTTTCCTTTTCTTGGAGTAGGTAACTTCTCTGAATAACTGATAGAAACAAACTTGCAGTTGAACTGTTAGTGTGGGGACAGCCAGCTGCCACTGCCTGACCCCAAGCAATATTGCTGCCAGCCTTGACAGCACTAAGGCTCCAAGAGTTCATTTTCAGAAAAGCAGGATTGTTTTGTGAATTGACTGCTTAAAGTGTTTAATTTCCCCATTTAATCCATTTCCGTCTCCAGCAATTGAAAAACATACAACTGCCTCATTTCCTTTGCTGTTTTCTTTTGCCTTGCTATTAAATCCCTTGGGTTGGACAGCTCTGTGTGGCTTTGCTGGTGTGTTAAGGATGAAGGAGACTACAAAGGAGCTTTCTTATCCTCGGGGATTAGTTGTGCAGGCACAGTGCTCGCGCTTTTAGTGCCTTGAAGAACAGCTGATGCTTTTGTGACTGTAACTCAGCAAAGGAGAAGGCAAGGTGTGCTCATGGTGTTGCCTACTCTTAAGGTATTTTGTGTGCCTCAGTCATTGTAAGCTTCCATTCTGCCCACACTTGTACATTAAAAAACACATCCAAGCTTCTTCTGAGATGTGCGCCCAGACTTTACTGGTTTCCCTGAGCACAGACGAGTCAGCCCAAAAAGGGATCAAGAGCAAAGCAAAGCCATGGATGTCAGGACTTTGGGAAGGGGACTGTTTGGAGTGCAGTCCCTGCCCATCTCAGGCAGGTGGTGATGCAGTTGGAGGAGATGCATGTTGCCTGACAGGCTGTTCCACCAGATTAGGATCTGGTGGTGTTCCTGCGAGAAATGAGCTCCAAAATTTTGAAATGCTAATCAGGCAGTGGAGCCTTGTTTCAGAGCTGTTCCCATGGGGAAGCTATTCTGGACCTATATATTCTTGAAACTGTAAGTCCTAAAATTTTGCAGCTTTATCTCCAAGCCCACACATACCTTGTGGTGGTGGCAGCAGCCTTGAGCAAGCCAGCAGCCCATGAGGGGAGCTGTCAAGGAGGTAGGCAGGTTGAATGGCAGGAAGCCGGGGAAGTTTTTTGAACAAACAGAATGATCTTTCAAGAATTCCATAAAATCAAACCACTGCCACCAAACGTGTCCAGAGTCTGGAGGCACAGACATACGTAGGGTTTTGATTTGGGATAAGGGGGATTGTCTTGTTTGATGGGCTTTTTTTAATTTGTATTTCTTAAGCCCTGATTTTTCTTTAGTATTAGGTAATTTTGTTGCCGAGCAACCAGCTTCCCTCTAGAAATTACTTCCTAGAGAATAATGTACCCTGTAGTGCACGATGTAGTAGTATGGATGATAGCACATTTGGGGGAACATACAGATGTTTGAAATCAGTTCTTGCCACAGCTGCTTAGTAAAGGGCCTTAAGACTCTGGCTGGGACCAAGGTTGCTTCCATATGTGCATTGCAGGTTAGTAAGTGGCATGTATGTAAGGCAGTGCAGCAGCTCCAGTGCTACCACCTGGGCTGCAACAGCTCTGCTAAGGAGGAGGAAGAGGGCAGATCTTCAGAGCATCCCCCTGCCTTGTGCTTGGAAGAACAAAGAGTAGCAGGTGGGGCCAGTGGGTTTGCTATGTTCAGGTGCTTATTTGCACACATTATATCCGAGGGAACAGGAAACGTTGCTTCCTCTGCTACAGAAAAGAACATTTAAATTATTAAAGGAAAGCTACTAGCTCATGACTGATTTAAGAGAGCAAATTCCTTTCTAACCTTTTCACCCTTGCAAAGGTAATGATGCCAGTACTTTGTGCTTCTGTGGAGCTCATCATCTTTGTGTGTTGGCTTATGAAAGGTGAGGGTGTCATCCCACCTGGTGCATACTGCAGTGGGCCTGTCCAAGGCAACAGACAGTGCCATTGCCCCAGCTCTGTGTTTCCACCCTCCACACTTACCACAAACTTCTGAAGAGTATTTCAGAACTTTCTGCAGGTAATACAGATATATCTTTTAGCTCTTCAGTCTTCTTCTCAGAGTGACAAAATGCACAAATTTTCTTTGGGATAATTCAAAAATATAATTAGAGTGATGTATGTAGCATACGGTATTCTTCCAATGGAGTGTGATCAACAACCATGTTAGCCAGTAAATCATAAACCAAAGGACACCTAAAACTGACTGAAGTCAAAGCAGCAGCATGACAAAAAGCGACAGCTAAGTATATTTTAGTCTCTGCAAATATTTATATTGTGTACTCATGGGGCAGTATTAAGGTACATCTCTCTTTTGGCTCTGCTCATGCATTAATACGAACATGTTATTTGTTCTTTCAACCTAGTGGGCTAACATCAGTATTAGCTGTTTCCAAAACATTACAAACCCTTTTTTCTAGGCATCGTAGGAAAATATTGTCAGGCTGGTTTTAAATTTAATACCTCTTATAGAAGAAATGTCACAGCCCCCCTGAACTCCTAGATCAATATGCTATTAAAGTCAGGGCAGCTTATCACAGACTTCTAAACCTGCCATCTAAAACTACTTCTTTACACTTTTTTTCTTTGTGGTTTTTTTTTTCTTCTAAATTTCTAAACTTCCTATAAACTCTTGAATTTATGACTGCAGTTTTTTTTTTCAGTCACGTTTGGTATATTTGAAAGATGGCTGCAGTTTGATAGCACTGTGAAAAAAGAATAGTAAGTGTGACAATTCTAGTCCTGAGAAATCATTTCTGAATAAGGTGAAATTCTGATTAACTGAAGTCAGCAGAAGTTTTCCTGTTGACATGCAAGGGTTCATTCTTTTAAATCTATTCTGTATTATAATAGGACTTAGCACAGATACAGTGCTTGAGGGGGATATTTTTGTTAGCTCCTCACCAACTTGTATAGCCAGCAAGCAGATAAGCTCTAATGAACTTCTGAAAGAAATGGATATGGTTCCTGGTTACTTCAGATCTGGAGTAAAGCTGCTAATGCCAGTTTAGCTATTCTGGATTTTTTTGATATAACCAAAAGTAAACAGACTTTACATTTGAAATCAAATGAATCCTCTTGATCTTAACAAACCCAGCCAAATAATGAATCTCATGTGTGAACAAGGCAAGCAGTCCTAAGACTTGACCACCCAGCAGACCACAGAGATATTCAGGACTCTGCTTCCTTGTTCCTTCCTAGTTGATTCTAAAAGAATGGGTTTCAAAGCTCTCATGAAGCATCAGCAATGAGAACAGATAATCATATGCAATTTGCAACAAAATTTGTCTTTTAGTATTACCAAGCTGAGTACAGTTAGAAAATAAGGCCAGCACATTCCCATGGCACTGTGGAGAAGACTGACCACCTGCCATTGAGCTTTTTACATTGTTGCAATTAGCAAGACATCATCCTTCATCCTAAATTATCAGCAGAACCAGAGACAGTGACTGAGATGTGGCAGTTCCTTCCATGAAGTATTGTTAGTTGGGGCGAGGGGCCCACCTGATAGGAAGCGTGGCATTGCTGAGTTTCAGCTTCTGTATTGGAAAAAATACAGTTTTTCTGTTGTAAATTCACTGAAATCTCCTAGAAGATTGTACTGATGCAGAATTGCTAAAGTAAGGTGGTCTCCTATGCTTACATAAGAAGGAAAGAGCCTTGATTATTAGAAGGATACCACACAGTGTAATAATATTAAATGTAGTGCTCATATATTTGCTAAAAATTAAAACCTAGAAATTCTTCAGATATTTAAATGTTTCTCAGGAGTGTTTGTAAGCCCTTAAGCTCTGGGCTGGTATATAATATCTAATCAATTGCAAAGGAAAAACAAATGAGAAAGGAGAAAAGTTGACTTTTGAATTTGTGATTATTATTTTGGTATTAATGAAGTCAATTCCAAAGCCCATTTGGATCTATGGGATTAGAAGGAACATGATTTATTTTCAGAAGCAAGGTTTTCACATTGAAAGTATCTAAGTTAGATATTTTAATGAAATGAAACTTTCTTGTATATAAATATAATGAATGTTTTTTGATTTTTTTTATAGATATACATATTTTACTCCTAATTATCCTTGGATTCCCAGGAACATAACTCTGAGCTATATTGCTCTGTGTGAAGCAGCTAATTTGCGCTAACAAAATCACTCGTGAGTCCTCATGAGTGAGACACTGATGTTCCAATCTTGTAGACATCTTTTTGACAGACATACTAGAACACTCCATACACATTGGAATAGGTGCTTGCAGCAATTCTAGGAATTCTGTGTATAATAATTGTATTAGCATTTGGAAAGTGAGGGTTTCAAAATAAAGGAAATCAAGAATTAAGTTTTCCTGCATAGTCATAATTTTCTTCCCTTCTGTGTGTGTTTTAAGTCATTGTCTCTAATTATTTGGCTACTTATTATTTTTACTCCACAACTTCATCTTTATTCTGAAGGCAAAATGGATGGTACTTGCTTAATAGCACCTACTTAGTATTTTGTCTTGTTGTTAAAAACATTGGTCTTCCTAACAGCGTGGTATTCAAACCCTACACCAAAGACGAGTAATTTTTCCTCTGCATTTCCACAAACATTTAATGAATTTGTTTCTACAAGACACAGAGGAGGCAAGAACAGCTTCTTCCCATGTTACAGCTGAAGCACTGAGGCACTAAAGGGTTCAGGTCACATTTCCAATGAATTTGGATTTCCTATGTAAAGCACGGAGGGAGCAGTTTTTTCAATGTTCAGGCAAAACACACTGGGCATGGGTATGTAAAGCACAGGTGGAGCTCCCCTTGCCT
Source organism: Megaceryle torquata (assembly GCA_024611175.1). NCBI lineage: Eukaryota > Metazoa > Chordata > Aves > Coraciiformes > Cerylidae > Megaceryle > Megaceryle torquata. Next base: position 8,732 of record JANIJG010004779.1, on the reverse strand, counting down.
GCACTGGCTCGTGTTCTCAGAGCTTCTTTGTTCCATACCCCAGAACCAGTGGTAGGGTAGGTGCTGTGCATGAAGGGGTTGTGTGGTCATGCACCTTAAGACCATGGGGTCTTAGAGCATTTGTTCAAATGTGGGATTTAAATAAGGGCTTGTGTCAAAGCAAATGCTTTGGCTGTTACTATTTCCTCTCTGTCACGAATGAGTCAACTGAGCAAACACTGAAGGAACCCAAGTGACCAAAGTGAACTTCTCCACACCATGAGGGACAGCAGTAGAGTCCATCACCACCTGGGGCTCTGGAACAACCAGCTGTGCAGGTTCTGGGGAGAGAACAGGAAGGGACAGTGGGTCAAAGCAAGCCACCAAGGGTGGGCCCCCGTGGTACTCCTGGCAGCACTGCTTGTTCGCAGAGAGCTGGGTATTGTCTTGCGTGGCTTTGCCCAAGGTGGGGTTCAGAGCACAAACTCCCAGGCAGGTGGGAAATTCAGCATTTGCAGCTCTCTGTCATGTGTGTTAACCACCCCTCACGAGGAAGGGAGTCACTCCTGCACAGAAATAGCTAAAGAGGATTTTAATCAGCCATTTCATCTGGATCAGGATCTGTGCAAATTTTGACTGATTGAAGGTGACATGCCAAACTTTAATTGCAACCAGCGACTGGATGTTTAACAGAGGTTCCTAAGTGACAAAGCTGGTTCCTTTACAGGCCTGTTAAGTAAACAAAGTGCTTTTAGCAGCAGGCTGCAGCTGACTTCGTGGAAGTAAAACTTAGTGATGAATTCTGGGGTTTACTGTTTTGGAAAGAACAAAGACAATCTATGGAACATTCACGAAAATACAAGTATTGGCAGAATCAGGAGGAATAAAATATGAAGGGTATCTTTATAGGTAGATACTTAGTACTGCAGTGGGAGAGGGAAGTACAGATTTTTGTCTGGGCATTGATCCTTCAAGCTCCTACATCTTTTAATTCTGCAGAAAACCAGGGGACTCCAAATGGCAATGCAGCAAGGTACAGAAATGCTTGCAGAACTGGAGTCTCGGTGTGTCCCAAGTGGACATCAGAGCGGGGAAATGCCCTGGCTGCGAAGTGCTGCCTTTTTTGCTGGTTGCTCTTTCCTCTCAGGCACCTGTGAGCCTGCATTGCAAAACAGGGGAAATGGCAGTGAAAATGGAGTCACTGGGGGCACCCAGGAGGCTGCTCCTTACACAGGCCTGCTGCCTGTTACAGCATTGGTCGCAGTGTGTGCTTAGCTTAAAGGAGACTGTATTGCTTTTCTCACCTTCACAGGGTAATCCGTGGTGTTTTCTCAGATTTTTCCTTTCCAAACCCTTAGCATTATGTCTTGAGTAGTTTTTAGGCAGAACAAACATTTTTCTATAGCCTGATTTCAGTGAAGTTTCCCTTAAGCTAAATCTCATTCTCAGTATGTTTGCAGTAAATCTGTGGAGTTGTTTGTTTATGTTTAAAAAAACCAGCACCACAACAATTTTTTCTTAAGTCATTTTTAAGGTAAATACAATTGGTTTAGTGCCTGTCAACACTTTTGTTTCAGAAACACCCTATGAAATGGCATTAGAATTGAAGTTGCTGTGACTCAGAAAGTCTTTTTTTAAGCTGCTCTGTAGCAAGAAACCACCATCTAGCTTGGTGACTCCTGTGTCTGTTTTTCATCTCCCCTCCAAGCTGGGGAATGGGCCCCATCACTAACAACACTGAACATGGGCTGCCACACCTGGCAAGAGTGTAGGGGTCCCTGAAGTGTTTGAGATCTCAGGGCTGCCATGCCAGGGCACACTGCAAAGGCATTGTAGCCTTCTGAGACCCAGTCCCTACCTTCTTCTTCCCCAGGAGGTGTTGTAAGTGCCATGGTCCAGGGCTACATTAAAGCTGTAAATGTTAGGAAATCCACAGCAACTTGGGAAGAAAGTTTAGGTCGTGATAGCAACATACATAACAGTGCTGGGGAACATAACTGACCCTTCTATCTGATTGGAAAAAAAATATGGAAAGCTTGTCACTCTGTTAGATGTCCTAGGGATAGAGGAAATGTCTTGGGTAGAAAATCTGTCATACTTCAGGTCTGTCCCTACCTCACATATTCGATAGTTAAGGGGTGTCAACAGAAGCAGTAGTTGCGGGATCAGGTCGGATCCTGCAGGACCCATGCATATGCCGGGATACTGACCTCGGGATGCATTTTCACTGAACACCAGCCTAATCAACTTTTCATTTTTCTCTCAGATTGTGGTTTAAATGTGCACAAGCAGTGTTCCAAGATGGTCCCAAATGACTGCAAGCCAGACCTGAAGCATGTCAAAAAAGTATACAGCTGTGACCTTACAACGCTAGTAAAAGCACACTTCACTAAGAGACCGATGGTAGTAGATATGTGCATTAGGGAAATTGAATCTAGAGGTAAGGTCTAGTTAATGGACTTGGGTTGCTTTACTGATAATCCATTTAGATTGATCTGGGTCACCTGGGTTTCTGCTGAATGTATGGTCGTTCAAAACAGATTTGCACAAGACATTTTACGGCTGCCAATCACCCTGTGCAGCTAATATTATACTTTGCATTATTTCATGGTTCTTGCCCATTTATATTTTTTATAGATTCTGCTAGAAATTGCTTAATGGACAATTACTGCTTTATAGTTACATATTGGCACTAATTTTTCCGGTAATATTTTTACTTAAAAAATGAAGTGAATGTGCTAAAGCAAAGGCAGATAGTATTGATGTGTTTCCCTCTTGCTAGTTCCCCTAACGCACGCTGAGTGTCCTTTTCTAGAAAATACCTGTTTTCATTCTGAAATAGAGACTGAACAAGTATGCTAAACACAACTTTTTTAAAAATAGGTTGTAAGTGGTTTATTATTGTTTTTTAGCTTTGAAATCATTTGCACAAACGTAATTTAGTGCTGATATAACAAAGCAGCTAATGCAAGGGTCATGGTTAAAAGGCCAGAATAAGATTTTATTCTGAAAGAAAAGCCTGATAAAGCTTTTAAAATGTGTCTGCTTTTTCTACCTTAAATGAAGAACCTGGCAAAGGAAGAACTGGGTGAAAAGAGCCTATGCAATTAAAACTAATTTTGTTAAAACGTTCATTGCAGGTCTTAATTCCGAAGGACTATACAGAGTCTCAGGATTTAGTGATCTTATCGAAGATGTCAAAATGGCGTTTGACAGAGGTACAGTCTTTCCTGCATGCTGCAACTCTGTGCTGATGTATTAAATATACACTGTGTTTCTGCACAGCCTCTGTCTGTCTCATGCTCCACTGCATCATTGGTCTGAAGGAGTCCGGCAGCTGTGCTGGCAGAATGGGAGCTTCCCCATCAGAAACACGTATCAGCTTCACTTTGGCCTTTATCACCAAAATCTGCTTTTCTCCTTCCATCAGTATCTGTGCTTCAGTAATGATGTGCGTAGGAAAGGGCAAAGCTTTCTGAACTACTGCCCTAGTTTGCAAGTAAAACTACGCTCAGGGGCGTGGGGGAGGGATAGAAAGCAAGTGGTATAAGAGGGCTGTACAACTTGAATCCATCTTTCTGGATGAAAGCTCCAAAATAATAAGGTGAATACAATAGTGCAAACAAAGTTTGAATTATTACACTCTAAAAGAAGGTCAGTGAGAACAAACTCTTCTCTCTGAGAAAAGGCAGTGGGAAAATGAAAGGCTTTCCAGCTGCAGTCCCCCTATCCCAGTAGAAATCAAGGCCAAAATCCATGCTGGAAACTCTCTCTTCTGTTTCTCCAGAGGACTGGACCTATTCAGACAACATCTGCCTCCTCTGCAGCGTTAGCAGGGTGGGGGTGTGCTGGGGAAGCCAAGTTTGGGATCTGTGTCCACTGCGGTCAGGAGTGGGTAGTATGCTGTAACTAAATGGTGAACACATTTTTCCTATAAAACGAGGAGGCTGTGGACTAAGTTGGGTTTCTTTCTTTTACTTTTTTTCCCCAGATTCCACTGATTTCTCATTCAGTGCTGACAAATGTGCTGTTTGGCAACACAGTGTGTCCAGAAATAGCTGAAGTTCCATACGTTAATACAAGATAGATGCTGCTAGATCAGGCAGGCAGGGTTTGGGGTTTTTTTTGTGGTTTTTTTTTTTTGTGGTGTGTGTTTGTTTTTTCTCTTTGTTTTTAGTTTTGGTTTGGTTTTTTTTGGTTGTTGTTTTGTTTTGGCTTTTTTTAATCTGTTTTCAGCAAGGATGGTTATAAATGTATTGGATACCTGTCCCATTTAGGATGAGCATGAGTGGCTGTGACTGTTGGCATATCCTTTAAATCTGTTGACTAGCCTGTTGCATAATGTAGTTTGGGGCACTGTATGTGCTTTGCTGCGTAGGCAGATCGTCTGATGAAGAAAAAGTTGAATGTTACTTTTACTAACCAGTCTGAACGCAGGCTGAGGAACATCTAATAAAAATAGACTTGAAGGCAACTACAGGGCAGCCTCATCAACTTGCTAACGTATGCTGGGATGCGTCAGGCAGGGGATAGAGCAAAATCTATTCTGTAAACATGAACACGATGGCTGAGAAAAAGAAAGGCGTCAAGCTGCAGCGAGATTAGTCTCAGACATCTGCTTGAAGAGTTTGTACACTTTGACAAAATATTTTAGGATTGTGGGGTGCATTGCTAATTAAGCAGTGAAGCTTCATAGGTGTCACTTTGTGAGAGGGAATGAAGCTTTTGAAAGATGCCTGGCTGCTTGCTTTGATTTTATTGTCAGAATAAATGACAGGTAATTGTCAGACTGATGTCTGCTTAATTGACAGTAAGTTGGATTATTGGTCCCACTCTGTCCCCAGCTGTTTTAGCAGTAATTCTAAAAGAAGGATGTTTCTTATATGTGAACCTAGTAAGGTTTTGAGTAGCTTTTCAGGTTAAGTTGTCTCATCTGAATAACAAGACCAACAGTGCTAATGTGGGGTTTTTAAGATTATTATTATTCTTTTCTTCATGTCCTGTGTGTATTACTGTTCCAGAATCTTTTTGGAGCTACGTGTGTTTAAGTTTTTGTTATCAATTTCATGGGGGATGTACACCTACTCTTGGAACAAACTTCTCGCTTTTTGTTTTTATAAAACCTTAGTGCATTTTTTCCATTCTTCTGATTGAAGTTGATATCAAAGAATATGGTAGCTTGGAGCAGCCCATGTTTCAATTAGGGCTACAATACTGAAATATCTAGGTTATGATCCGAAGCACATACAGACTCTTTTTCACTTCAATGGTTTCACTGCTGCATTTGTCTGAAACAGTTTTTCTTTGAACTTTACTGTATATGGAGAAACACCAGTTGCTTCTCAAGCTTTACTTGAGAAGTCTTTTATGATTCGTTGGAGAATTCTGGCTTCTGTTTCATTTGATCAGACTGATTTCTCTTCCAGCCTGTCCTGGTTTGAGTGAGAACAGAACTAATTCTGTTCTGTGATTCTATTTTTCTGCTCAGTTTCTTCTACCTAACTGCACTTTCTGCAGTTAGCAGCCTGTTTTCACAGGCAGCATCTGCTTCTGGCAGTGATAACACCCGGTGTTTACAGTTACTACCAAGGGTTGGTGTGCCGACCAAGGCCACTGCTGGATCTTGTGCACCACGCTGGGGGAGGGGGGGTGCAGAAAGTAAAAGGCCACAATGCAGTGTGGCAGTGTCAGTGGTGCTGTACCACTTAGTTGCCTTTCTCTCAGCCTCAACCCCAACTTGCTGCAGTTGGATAAAGTGCATTCTAGCATACTTTGTGACAAAATATCTGTGTCACTCTCTAGAAACTTAATCACAATGAAAATCACCTTTTCCCTGTGATTTGAAAATAGTGGCTGTTGACAAATCCTTTTAAATCTTGAATACCTAATGGAGGGATAAACATTTAAGAATGACAGCTGAAAAAGATGGAAAAGTAAAAAACTGAAGAAGTTTCTAAAAGGGCAGTCTGCCTTTTCTTTCTAAGGATTTGTGTGATTCCTTTCCTTCCTGGGCTTGAGTTTTGGTGTTTTGCAGAGTTTGTAATTGGAGGGTGCTGCTTTAAGTCATCCTTCACTTTTTGTGTGTCTTTGTAAGTGCTACCAGAAAAAAGGATGTTATTGACTTGTGACAGTTACCGAAATTTTAAAATAATTCTTTTTTGGTTTAGATTAAAAATAGTGATTGTTCATTGTGTAGTCTTTGGACTCTTAACTGTATAAATATTATGGTTGGCTTAGTTTCAGAAGTGAAGTGTGGAAATCAAATGAAATGGTACTTGTAAGAGTCTTTTGAATAAAAATGAAGCTATTCCAGAGTGTTACTTTCAACTCATCAGCGTTTCCTATGCAAGTCTCCTGGGGCTGTTTGTAAAAGCATTTTGTCCTTCACCTGTGCAGCACTTCTAGTGGGCAGACCTTCCTGCCTGCTGCCACTTTCTTTTTCCAAATGTATTAAAAAAAAAAAAGGGGGGGGGGGGGCCACATCTCAGTAACCTGTTAAAAAAATATTTTGTAGTGTTCTCAGTTCTTAGTTGACTTTTCTTTCATATGAATAGAGCTCATTTAATATGTTAAACTAGATGTGGGTGTGATTATACATTGAAATCTTGAATCAAGACCTGGTCTAATATTTATGCTGACTTCACTTGTATATTTTCTGTGGAGCAGAGCCCTTCTGTGGAGACCTACCTGTTTTGGGCTAACAGTAAAATACAAATGCTCAAATTTTGCTGCTAAGTGTAAGTATGAATAGTAAAGCTGCTACATGGAAGCTGCTCTTCAGAACATCTGCCCAGCCTGGGGTCTGTAAGGGATGAGAACTCAAGTCATTGAGAGACAGATCAGTAAGAGGTGAATTCACTGGCAGGCAGGTGTTGTGCTGTTCCTGACCAAGTGGATGCTTTTACATCATGGAGCTGACTTACTGGACAAGTTAACTTGCATCCTGGTGGTTATTTACCTGGACCTGAACCCTTTATTGACTTGTTAGCAAATAGCACTTTCAGATTTCAGGCTGGACTGTGAGGACAACATCTTGCAGCATTTAGTGGTGGTGACCTGTTTGCTAACCAGGCACTTACTGTGTTGACTAGATCCATTTCTGTAACAGGTATGAAGCAGCCCTGAACCAATGGCTGGTTGGGTGGAGAGGGTGTAGGAGTACTGCAGTAACATTCTTCACTAAGCAAGGTTTCTGGCTGAAATAGCCTAGAAAAGCTCACAACAGGAATAGTGTTCAAACACTCCCTTGTCTCGCACCTCTCTTTATTCCATGTTCTTTATACTCTTATCTTTATACTCTTCTTTTTCTCACGGTAACTACTTTGGCTATATTTTCCTAGAAGTGCTGCCAAAAGTGACTTACTCAACTTCTTTCAAACCCTGAAATAACATTTCAGAAATCCTGCTCCTCAAACCCAGCAGTGAATCTACATTTCCACATGTATTTAAAATTCATCCTTATTCAAAATATTTTTTCCCAGTGTGATGTCTAAACTGGATTGTTTGGGATACAAACTATCTTTGTTCTCTGTTCCACAACACCCAGACCCACATGTGGAGCTCAAATGAAGAAATTACTTTTAGATTTCCTGGGCTGGATAATTTTGATAGGATGTATACCCTGTGCTGCCAGTTGCTGCAGGCTTTGTTTTGAGTGCATGCTGTGAAGCTTTGGTGGTATGACAAGCCAGTAAGGTAGTCCTGTGAGGAAGGTGCTAACCCTTCTGCCTTGGCTGCTCTTGGAACTGAGCCAGGAGTTTCTGAGTTCAGAAATTCTCCTCAAAAGAGCGAGATGAAAACTCTTCTTTGTCTGTGAAGGTGCACCAAGTGACTTACTCAAGAAAGTTTAGTTGGGGAGCTCAGGAGGAAAATGAGGGGTTGATGTGGAATGCTAATTTAAATGCCTCCTGTTCTTCCCTGTGTTGATCCTTACTGGAAAAGGAATATCACTGTGTTTGCTAGAGGGGGAACTGTAATACGGATACAAGACAATTGCCCAAGAGCCAAACTGCAACTGAAGGCAGAGGGAATTGCATCAGCTTTTTTAGGCCAAGGAAGCTGCTGGTCCCACCTGAGTCTTGTAAAATTAATACATCTACTGGGGAGGTGTATTCCAAAGTGCTACCAGTCTTGACTAAAGCTTATTCTCCTGCATGAGAGGACCCAGTGTTAATTGTTGATTCTGTTCTCCCACAAATCTCCATACTTTATTACTCTTAACTAACTACTGAACTACTTTTTTGGTTAATAGTGTTACAGTGTCATGCTAGATCTTCAAGGAGTTTGTTTTTCCCCTGCTACTTGAGCCCCTAAGAAATATCTGAGCCCTGATTTGGGAGGTTTTCTGACTTCATTTTATTTTCTGTAAATAAAAAGGTACAAATTCGAGTCTGGGCTTTCATTTTAGCTGAGGTTATTTTAGTGGAAGTGAATTGTTCCCAGTTTTTCTGGACATCATATTGGTATGATGTGAAATTGTAAAACATGGATGTGCTTCTAATATTTTAGTTAAAGTTCCTAAATGTAGTTTTGTCTTTTTCTTGTAGTAATGAATGTTATAACAATTGAAGACTATAAGAGCACATATTGGCCAAAGTTGGACAGTGCCATAGATCAACTTTTAACTCAGAGTCCTGGTGACTACATCCCTATTTCCTATGAACAAATATACAGGTAAGGAAATCTTAACTTCTGTGTTGTCGTAATCGGAATTTTCTTTCACATGTGTTCCAAGGTGTGTTTCTAACATCTGG
>JANIJG010004778.1:2865-31318 GCA_024611175.1 Megaceryle torquata | reverse complement strand
AAAGCCCACCAACTAAAAATTCCTTTTCCTTGGCAAAATAAATTTTGTGACACATTTTTGTACCAGCCCTAATTTTGAACAGTATTAGCAGTTTGGTGCCAGCCTGACGAGTGCTGGAGCAGCTCAAGTTCCTGTAGGAAAGAGGTATAAATCCTAGCACCAAATCTGAGGCTTGCAATGGGCCCTTCTCCATGGGACCCTGTGGATCCAGGTACCCCCTATGTGGAGGCAGGAGAGGAGACCATCTCAGGGGGCTCAGTGTGCAAAACCATGGTCTTCTCACAGCTATATTAGGAATGCAAATCCTGCAGTGAACCATTCAAGCATAGAAATGCATTTTGGCTATCAGCTGGCTGATACAAGAGTTTTATCAATAGACAGCTGGGCTTGGGTAACTCTCATTTGCAGAGAAACTGATCCTAAAGGGTCTGGTTTGGGTTTCCACACAATGTTGTGTGGTGTCTGCTCAGGACTGGCCGCCTCTTGGTCACTAAAGATGCATGTGCAGTTGCAGGACAGTGGCTTATGGGGAAGGGTGACCTTGCATTTCAGTTCCTGACTCTACAGTTTCTCTTGCCCACATGTTGGACTCCTTGTACCACCAAAAAGGCATGGAGACACCGTGGTGTCCAGGGATGGGACCTCTCTGGACCTGGTTGTGTTTTAAATAAGCCAAAAGAGAGCTGCAGGCTGCAAATGCCGTTGTAGCAGATGGATGGGGTCAGGGTATGTGGACGTGCTCTGAGCCTCTGTGGGCTCTGGCCATTTGTCATCCCTGAACCCAAAGAGGGAAAAAATACAATTCTGAGGACATAAAGGGCAGAAAAGGTTTCACTGTTTGCTGGTTTGCTTGGAGCAAATGGATCAATAGCACTTGATACCTAACTAAGTAAAACCAAGTCATAGCCCAGATTATTGGATGTCCAGGGATATATTTTGTGACTAAAGTGGTGGGTTTTCTCCTTGGAAATGGCACTCCCTGTTTCTCCTGTTTTCTAGGTATTAAGGGAAAGAAATGTGAACTTTCCTTTTCTGTTCTTCTTTCCGGTTCAATCTGACTTTTGTTGAGCACTCAGGTTCCTGCCCTTGTTGCAAGGCCGGTGCACTTTCACTGAGGTTGCTTGTCCATGAGCAGACTTGTTCCTGAGGATTGATGGTGGATAGAGGATTTGCTGTTGCCCTCACAGGAAGAACAGCTGGTGGTTCACTGCATTCATGAATGAAATTTGTGGGGAGGAATTATTGAGCAGGTGTCTTCTGTAGCAAGTGTCATGTGAAATTGAAATTTTCCAGTTTGATTTTTTTTGGTGGAGTTTTTCTTGAAAGATTTTGTGGAATTTTGGGCCACTGACTGACCTTTCTCTACCACTGTAGGACTATTCTTGATCAAAACCCCCAGTTTTCCTTTGTCTGTTTGTTCTCAAAGTGCTGACCAGAGCATGGCCTTCTCCTTAACTTGTGCAATGGTTTCTTCATGGAAAATGGTGTCCTCCGGCTTTGGTAGTGAGAAGGACCTACACATTTCTTGTACAACTGCTCCCATGGAGCTGTGAGACACAGATGGTTTACCACCAGATGAAATATCTCAAATGTTGATAAATACAGCTATAAATTAGGAAGAAGTTCTTCCCTGTGAGGGTGGTAAAACAAGTTGCCCGGGGAAGTTGTGGATGCTCCATCCCTGGAAATATTCAAGACCAGGTTGGACAGGGCTTTCAGCAACTTGGTCTAATGAGAGGTGTCCCTGTCCATGGCAGGGGGGTTGGAACTGGATGATCTTTAAGGTCCCTTCCAACCCAAATCATGTGATGATTCAATGATTCTATCTTTTGGTAGATCTAGAGACCTTCCTGGTGTGATGGAGCTTTCAAACTCCACTTACCTGTCTAGCCAGGACAGTTGAGGCTCGGTTGTGTCCCTGGGCACTGGCTCTGTGTCCTCCCCACCTTTGCCAGTGCTGTGCTAAGAAAGGGTCATCAGGGACCTGAGGACTCCACAGTAATGGAGACCTTGCGTTTGTTTTCCCTTTTCAGTGGTGAGCTATGTGTCTCCTGAGGAGCAGCGTAGGAGCAAACAACTGGTAGGAACTGAATGGTTGTGTAGGAGCTCCTCCATTATGTGCTCTGCCCCCAGAATGAGTAAATAAAAGCCTCCTCATTTATTTATGATGCAAATAGCAACTGTGCATTCAGCCCTAGGATTTGTTGATTATTTATTTAGAGTGTCTTGTCTCAGAGGCACTGGTTGTTTGTGTACAGGAGGCACCTGTCTGGGTTTATTACCCACAAAGAGACATTTTGGTTCTTAGGCCGTGGCTGTTAATGTTTTTGAAAGCCTGCTGTGAAAATGGAAATCCTTCTAGGGGGACACAGACGTGCTGGTCCTTCTTCTTCAGAGTCAATAGCAGCAATTCACCGTCCCACCAGCCCCTCTGGCTGCACCTTATCCTGCTCCTATGGAGCACTTGAACACTGATTCCTCTGGGCATGAAGATTTCTACTGTGGCAGAAGCCAAAGAGTGATGACTAATCCAGTTGCTGTAGGTCCTCAGCATCAAGAGGTAAAGGGAAGATGGGTAGGAGATGGATACAGGCAGGCATGAAAATACAGTATTTGGCCTGGTGTTGTAGTGACAGTTGCTTGGGATGCCCTTCATCTCTCTCCATGATGGGAGACAGAGTGTTATTTTGTGCCGGAAGTGTTGGATTTGTCTTGTTCCACGGTTGGACACCAAAAGAAGCTTTGCTAGGTTCCCAGACATCTGGGGAGTGGATTGGTGCTGCCTTGTGTCTGTTATCCCAAGGGGCCTTTAAATACTCCTGCTTTTTCTCGGGTTTGTGGCTGATGATGTTTTGGCACTTGGCTTTGGAAAGTTCTCAGGCCATCCCCTCAGCTTTGACAGTTGATGGAGCACAAGCCTTCTTTCAGAGAGCACCCTGTTAGTGATCCATGGCATCGATTAGGCTCATCTCCAGAGATTTGATGAGTAGAATCCTGGACAACATTTTCAATGAGTGCAAAGGCAAGGAGAGAAGGGCTTGTCCCAGCAGACAGACAAGCCCAGAAGGGTTAGATTATGATGGAGTTCTGTCTATCCCCACTGGTCACAGGTGTGGCACCAATGGGACTCCAGGAGGAAGGGCACTGGCAGCTGGCCCCAGACCACTGTCACCATCTCATTATCCATCAAGTTATTCTTGCTGAAATGTCCATCTTTAAGTGTCCCATGGAAATCCTTTCTACATAAAATGTTGCCCCAGTCAGAGTTCTAGAGGTGAGAGATGATTTTTGAGATTTCTTTTCAAAAAGCTTTATTTACCCTTTTATTTGACTGACTGTCTCTCAGTCTTAGGGCCCATGGGTAGGAATTCTTTTCCTGATACCCCCGTGGTGAGTTTTTGCAGGGTGAAATAATTTCCATCCAGTGAGTCTCAGAACTGTGATGTAGAAATAGAAGAATTAATTCATGCTTCATAGCACAGCTTGGTCAGCCTGCAACAGAGTACAATTAAATCCAGACATAGATGATCAAACTTGGGCACCTAAATGAGCTCTGGTCCAACTTCAGGTCATTTTAGGTCTTGGATGTTGCAGACTGAGAAAAGGTTGCTGTTAAGACAGGTAGATTTTGCTTGGCTCCTTCACTTATGGCAGGATTTCCATTGCCTTCCAGAATTCCATTCTCATGGATCTTCTCTGAATCCTCCTCCAACTTTTCAGCCTTAAGGTGTGGAGCTGCCTAGGACTTTAGAGACAGGAATCAAACTAAATTCTGGATCCTGTATGCAGGAAGCCACCCCAGAAGTTAGTGGTGAAAACCACTGTGAGCTAGTGATGACAAGTCTTTTAGAGATGGCAAAGTTGAGAAAAAGGGGGGATATCTGGGAGTCCCTGGGCTTGGAGAAGTCATTTAAAGTTTGAAGTGGCATGACAGTCCTGGAGGAAATAATCAGTGTGTATCCTGGAGGGACAGAAGGGGCTGGATACAAATAGAGGGCAGAGTGGAAAATGTCATGGCCCCTCTGTGTGGGTGCCCAGATGTGTACACATCTGGAGTGACTTTTGCTCAAATACCAAAGGAACCTACAGAGGTGCACAAATGGGGCCCTGGTGACTATCAGTGGCTCCCCTGACACACGCTGTCAGCTGAACAGGAGGAGAGCTGGGGCTGGGCCTTGGCTCTGTGGCGGGGCAGGATGCAGCCTGCAGCTGTTCTCCATGGACAGCTGTGACGTACAGCTGGAAAAGTCCTGCCCCAGTACAGCGCTGGCCGCTGTAGCTGGGCTGAGTTCTCCAGCCACTTCGGTCTCTGGGCTTGGACTCAAGCCAGAGTGAATCTCATCAAGGGGCTGGGATGAGGAGGTGGGTAACGAACTGTTCAGAGGGCCATGAATAGCAGCTTTCATCAGCTGTCATTTCCCATTACCGCTGACTCAACATGGAGCCGTGGGTCAGGACCCTGGCAGGAGAGGTACCTCTGCCTTCCGAGTCCCAGACAGCTCCATCCACAGGCTCCTCTGGCTCTTTGGAGACTGAACCTTTCGGCTTCAACCTGCTACACTCACTGCTAAAGGGCTAGCTGAATCCACCAGCTCAGCTCTTGCTTGATAGCAGAGAGAGGGGCTCAGAAGTGACCAGGAAATTGCTGTGCTTCATGTGAATTGATCTGGATGGTGCACAAATGCAAACCCTTGCAGACTTGAAGGAGTTCTGCAGCTCCTATCCTGAGTGCAAGGATGCCACATGCAGGAATCTTTCAACCAGACCTTCTGTGTGGAGAGCCTTCTGCCAAAAGGTAGCAGAGAATTTGATGTAAAACCAGAAATACGCTTCCATTCCCTTGGAATATGATATCCTTCTGAGCTAGCTTGGATAGCACTTCACAACGATCAGCTGTCCACCGAACTGCTGATACCTCTCAGACTTGGCTGCATTTCAGTGCTTGTGGGATGTGGTATAAAAAGGAAAGGAGGATGATTGAGTGTCTCTGTTTCCAATTGACCATGGTGCAAAGCGCCTAAAGCTAAGCCTGAGGATGGAGCTACAACCTGTGTGTATGGATGGTTGCAGGAGTTCCTGGTGTCATTTCTGGTTGGAGATGGGTGTGGTGGTGCTGGAAAGGAAGGAGAGCTTGGAAAAGGATTTTCCAATAGGGAGTAGCCAAAGGAAATTTGTAGTTTTTATGCTGATAAATTGGAACTGGGTTTACAAAGGCAGAGAGTAATTCTTATGCTCTGCAGTTCATTCATTTGCTTAATTCAGGGTTCGGATGGTTGGTACAGGAAAGGATGGTGTCCAAGGGCTGTGCACAGAAATCCCCAAGCCCCACATCTGACAGAATTACTCGCCATTCTTTACTGAGTAGTGGGTGGGCAGCTCTGAGCAAGCAATATGCCAACTGTGATGGCTGGTGCTTGCCAGTGCCCAGAGATGATATGGGTGTGGGGAGAGAAGGGCTGGGAGGAGGGAGGGGGTGGAAAAGCCACATTGATCCAATGATGAGCTGGGGATGGAGCAGAGAAGGGGAGTGAAGGACAAAAAACCCTTAGGCAAGAGCAAGCCTTTTAGAAACATCTGCTGCACTCCACTTACTTGGTGTCTCCCCACCTGCTGCTCCCTTGAACCTTCCCTTTCATCCCTTCAATCTTTATTTCATTTTATTAATAAAATACTTCTTTCCTCCTCCCAGCAGAGATACTGGAGCACAGCCCACAGTTTGGGAGTAGAGGGAGAGAATAGCTGCAGCTTGGCTTCTTCTCTCTGACCACCAGCCAGCTCCCTATCTCAGGATAGATCCAGCAGGAGCATAGGAGCTTGCGTCCAAGAAGCCCTAGTGCTCTGCCAGGGCCACACAGGTAGCAAAGAGCCTGATAGAAAGTCAAGTGGAACATCTGGGAGTCTTTTTTTCCCTGTTGCCTCCCCTGTGTTTCAGAGCAGTAACTCTGATGTGCATGGAGGGCTTGCCAAAACTCAGAATGCTCCAGTCTCCCACACGAACGCCCCTGCGTGCACACGGATGCACGCCTGTGTCTGTCTAGGAAATCTGGATCAGAGGGCAACACTATATTATGGAGTAATATGTTGCCTGTGAGACCCTGAGGTCCTTTGTCGGAGAACAAGTAGTAGGCTGTTCTGCTAGGTTCTTCTCTGTTCATCCAGCCTCAGTGCTGGTGCTTCAGGGCAGAAGAGGCTGGGGATGACTGATTTGGAGATCTTGTGCTTCTCCCTTCTCCTGCTTCTCCTGTATCCACCCCTAAGAGTCTGAAACTGCAGCTGGTAGATAAAGGAAGATGAGCCAAAATATGCCTGTGAAAAGGAAACAGATCTGGGTAGGGGGGAACTGTCCTCCCTTGCTATTCATCAGTGATGCCCTACAGACTGACAATTTGCTTTCCCATCTGCATCCCAGGTGGTCTTGGGCAGGGCTCGGAATCTGGACTCCTGCTCTGTGTCTGGAGAGAGCATCGCTAAAAGGCTACACAGTCTAACAACTTGACTCATGATGGGATTTCCTGGTGTGTGTACAGGCTGCCAAGGGCCTTGTAGGGATGGAGACAAGTAGAAACCTTCCTGATGGTGCTCAGTCAGGGAGGCAAGATGCTGCTGGGAACCAAATGGGAAAATGGAGCCTGTGGGAAAGGAAGGACAAGGTCAAGGCAGGCTCGAGATATGGAGCACGTTTAAGGCAACAGAGCTGTCCATCATGGTTGATAGATGGGCTGGCTTCCTGAGCCCATAGAGCCCCATTCCCATAACTGGGCATTTTGGGCACCCTACACAGCAGTGAAAAATAATTTAGTTCCCGCTTGTTCTATGTTGGAAATTGGGTATCTTAGCAGGACCCACAAGCTTGGAGAAGGGTTTAATTCTTATTTTCTTGTCCAAAGGCTGGCCTGGTGATAAAAGTGTTGATGGGCCATTCCTCAGCCAGGCAGGGACAGGGCTGCCTCACACAGGCCTTCCTCGCTGCCTCCTGGGAGGTTTGCATCATGGTGAGTGCCCAATTTTCTTGCCTTTTAGGACATTCAGGAAGAAAAATCAAGAAGCCCTTCTTTGCGTGTTCAGAGGGCAAGGATTTGATGCCAGGGATGGGCTCATAGAAAACTTGGCTTCAATTTTGGCCACAGTTGCTGAATTCTACTCTCACCATGCCATTGGTAAGAACAAGCTTTTGCCACCAGGCAAACGCAGCCATGGATTTCATGAGTGGATTTGAGGCAAATAGTTGCAAAGCTTTTTCTGGATGCTGAATGGTTTGGTGCTTGCATTTCTTACTGGGTGCTCTTCCTCTTCCTGGTATTATTGATCCCACGCTTTGGTGGCTTTGCTTAGGAATGGTTAGAGGTGACTTCAAACTTTTAAAAAAGTTCCAGATATGCAAATATTTTCATCAGTGCAATCACAAAGTAGAAATTGGTGATTGCAAACTGTTAACAATAAATACAGGTGCATGAAACCATCAGATCTCATGCATTTTAGGAAGGGCAATGGAGCATCCAAAATGCACCCAGTAGAGTTTGTTAGTAATTATTTTCTCCTTCTCTCTTACCGAGAGATGTCTTACCCAGCCTTGGAATGGGAGCACTGCCATGTAACTGGACAGAGTAATCACTGATACCAACAAACAGCTAAATAGATAATTTCCTAACAATAGAAATAGCAAATTATGTTCCTGTGAGCCATCCAGCTGAGAGACAGTGACAGAAATGGAAAAAAAATGATTACAGGAATTAATTGTGAGTAGAGAAGGAGTCCGGTGTCAGTTGTGCAGGAAAGACACAAGAAAAGGGAAAAAACCAAACCAAAACCAAAACAAACCCTTACAGGAAAATAGAATTTAAACATCCACAGAAGACATGCAAATGCAGACATTTGCTTAATGAGGGGCCTCTGGATTTTTCCTAATGAACTCTAATGCAGAGAGGAAATTAAAGAACTCTTGTTTTCCATTCTGTCCACTTGCAAAACGTCTGCGCAGGGAGTGGGGACTGGTGCCAGGGAGGAATGCTCCACTGCGTGCTGCTGGGTGGAGGATGGGGCTGAGGAGGAACATTTCTGCTCTCAGGCTATCAAATGATACTTGTCAGGATTTTTTTTTTTTTTTTTTTTTTTTTTTTGACAGAGTATTCATGGTTGTTAAACAAACAAGTAATTCGAGAGAACTGAAACTTTAAGATGAAGATCAGCCTGGATAAACTTCTTAACCCAATGTTCTTGTTTTTTCTTTTGTTGAAAGGGTCTTCCAAGATGGTCCATTATCTGAGACTGTTTCTTTTTTGAAATTGAAACATCCGGTTTTCTAGTCCATAATACTTTTCATTTTGAATTGTAAGCTAAGTTTAGCATGAATGGGGCTTCTCTGCAGAAGGTTTGGGAGAATTGAAACCAAATGTTTAACAATTACCTATCCAAAACACTTGGCTTGACGGAATTCAAATGACTTGTTTTTTTAAGCTATAAACAATATTGAAATTCTGACTGTTTATCCCCATATGACTTCAGAATTGTTTACAATTTTTAGACATTTTTCAGGAACCAAAAACCTGTTTCTCATGTATATTTATGTTGGCAGCTGCTATCTAAAGGACAGCTCAGCTTCTTGAAAAGTAGAAGCATATGACAATTTTGTCTTTAGTAAATCTGGTAGAATATGGGGTGTCAAACCAGGATGAATTCCCCCAGCCAGTTTGGCCAGCTGGGCAGTGATTGTGTCTGGACTGGCTCCTTTGCAGCATTTCCCTCCGTTTCACTGGAGCCGAGGGTCAGGTGGGCACTGTGAACCTTGCATTTTCCCTATCATTCTCCCAGCTCTGATGTGTGTTGTGTCTGAGATGGGTTTAGGTGGTTGAAATGTTAGACTCCAACTTTAGACAGACATTCCTGTGCTGTCTGGGAGAATGAACCTTGGCTTCTGTTTGATGGAGGCTGGATTTGCACCCAGGACCTGGCCACTCAGGGTTGCAGGTGCTGTGCCCAGGGCTGGGCTTCAGCTGAAGACTAGTCAGCTCTTCCACTAAAAAGCTTTTCTGAGGCAGTGAAAGCCCAGATATGATCCTCGTGGCAGATGTGATGATGTTTATGTGCAGTTCCTTACTACACCAGCAGCATCTTCCAGATGCCTCTTACATGAGTGTCTGTTCCAGATGACATAAGTCATGCCAGATGGGGTAACTGTGGACCAGGGACAGCTCATATGGCATCTCTTGCTCATCAAGAGGCAATATACAATTTATATGGGCAGAGCTGGCCGTGTCCTGAGTCCCAGCCTTGCTGGCAACTCACATGGGTAGCCATACAAATAATTTCTTAATTTAACCTTGAGTCTTCTCATTGTGGAAAATGGAGTTTGGTCTCAGGCCAATACTGAGTTTGAGTTAAAGGGAACCCAAGTAAGGTTCTTTTTATAGCATGATGTGGTGATACCATTGATTATATCTTTATAATTCCCATGGCTGGTGGCTAGAGATGTGTCTGTGGGATAGGAGCTGCCCCTGAACTGGGATCCTTGGACTGTGGCTTCACCTTGGACAACAGGCCTTGTCTGAGCTGGTCAGAATAGCTGATTAAAGAAACAGCAGGAAATGGCTCTTGGCAATCCAGCAAATCCTGTGGTGCTGCTGAACTGATGTGCTTGGAGGGCCCTGGCCAGTTGCTCTCCTCTGCCTGCACCAGCCCTGCCCAGCCCTGCGCCTCGCTGGAGCCAGCCCTGATCACAGGGGGACCCTGTTATCAAAGCACAAACCCTCCTGCCCACCCCAAAGCCGTGGGTCCCAGGAAGGTGCTAAGGTGGTTGTTGATGCTTGTTGATACAATGCATTTGGCTGCTTTCCTCTGTGCTACTAAACTTGTCCTTCTCAGGAGAATTTTTTCAGTCCATTGCTATTGCTTCTGTGCTTAGCTATGGGGGTTCTCCAGCAGCGAGCAGGACAGGCAACCTATTGATTCTGTTTCCTAAGCCCTGCACAAGGGAAGGTAAGTGTTCCCCAGCCAACACCTCTCAGCCATTTCCTTTAGATGTTGCTCACTGTTGTGGCTTAAGGGTGAAGAGACTGAGCAGGGGGGGGAACATGATAGGTGGTAACCCCAGGACCCTGAGGAGTCAGAGGGCAGCTGTTATTCCCTCCCCTTCCCTGACACACTCCACAGAATAAGGAGACAGGGAGTTTGGGGCGCTCTTCCTTCCCAACTCTGGGAGCTGGGAGGGCATCTCAGCAGGGCTGGCCCTGACTCCACGTGTGCTCCATGATCCATCACCATCCCAGAGTGGGTTTGGTATAGACTCCTGTATCCTTCTGCCCTTAATATTCCTCTTTCTGTTTTTCTCCCATTATTAATTAAATTTGTTATAGTCTTAACTTCCAGTCTTAGGTGAGACATTTTTCTTTTTTTCCTTATTCCCCTTTTTATCCTCCCCTGAGAGAGAGGGGGAAGGGTCTAATCCCGCTCTGTGTTTCAAATGGGCTTGCCCTGAGCCTTAAATGGAGACACTCACATGCCCTAAATCACAGTCATTGGTGAAAGAACAAAAGAAATGAGCTGGAGAAACTGGGGCTGAGCAAGTCTAATCCTGTCTCCAACATTGCCATTGCTCTGGGTTTAATGGAGTAACTCGGAGAGGCTAGGTGCTTGTGTGTCTGTGAAGAAGGACCCCTCATTACCAGTACTGTTCCAAGTTGCAGGAGAGGATATAGCAAAGACGTTTGGCAAGGGAGGTGCACTTGTGGCTGATAAGCTGTGTTTGAAGTTCCTCTGCTGCACTGAGGACTTTGAATAGCACTCACACCAGTGAATTTGGCCTCGAAGTTACAGTTTTCTTGAGAAAAATGAATTGATGATTGCTGTTACTATTTGTGCTTAATGATGCTGAAATGAATGTGATAAGTCTTTCTTGAAGTGCTCTGATTGGCTTCCAGCAGATTTCACCTTGAACTGGGCTGTCCATAGGGCATTTCTTGGTCATCAGATTTGGAAGATCCTGGGCCACGCAGTGTGCTCGAGGCTCAGTGCTGTGTTGATCTCTGCTAGCAGCTGCACACCCAGGCAGCCGGTGCATCCAGAGCTGCATTTGTGTGGTGAGGTCCTGAGCCCGAGGGCAGCACTGGACCTGAGTTCTTCCCGCAGACCCATGAGCTGCTCTGCTCCAGGATGGAGAGAGCGTCAGCAGCACAGCCTTGTGGACAGGAGCAAGATGAAGGAGGTATCATTTTTTTCCAAAAGCCGCAGCTGGCCAATGCCTTAGGTAATAAATGCTCTGAATGGAGGAATGCAGCCTTGTTATTGCCTGGCGGAGGGGAATTCATTCTGCACATTGGCTTCTCCAAAGTTTTCCACCCAGGCGTCGTTGACTTCTTACCACCACATAGATATTTCTGTATTTCAGCAAAATTCCCCACTTCTAATCTGGATAGTCCTTGCTGGGTGGAGTGCAAAACCCACATTGTTAACTCCGGATAATGGTAATTAAAAGAAAATAAAATCAAAGGTGCTCAGAAAAGAAATGGAAAATTTTTTTCTGTGGAAGCCAAAAGATTATATTAAACTTCATCGGTTTAATAAAATATTATGAAGTTTGGGAGCATATTTTCCCTGGGACTTAATCTGTTTATACATCTAAAAAAGTAAATAGAATATCACTTTACTTGACCACACAGAAAACCCGATACACGGGGGCTGCTCCGCTGTATATATTTCTTGGTGAACGGCTTCCACCTCAAGTTTCATGCAGTATACTGTGAGTTGGGTCTGTTCCTGTCCTTCCAGGCTGGGGGAAAGCAGGAATTCATCAAACTCGGTGGCAAAATGTTATGGATATGGCAGGGCCAGTGATGGCTAAGGGGTGAATGGTGGGGGGAGTCAGGAAAACCTGACTTTCCAAGGAGTTTTTTCAATCTCAAATACAGGAATATGACATGAAGCTTGCTGAAGAAATGTGAAGTGGAACATAAGAGGTCATGGATAAGATGCCAGCGCTGCCACCAGGGAGCTGACAGCAGGCAGAACCACCCTGCTGCTGTGGCGCCTATTAGCTTTAGGAAACTAAAATCAGTCACAAGTGGGTAATTCTGTGTTTTCCCCGCTTCTTCTAAACCTGCCCACTCTTTCCAGGTCGCTGCCGCCAGCAAAAAGAGAGCACAGCCTCTCAGTACCCGTAAACTTTATTAAATGTGTGCTTTTTTCATTCTTAAATTAAATGAAAATCAGCCTGTTTTGTACTGAAATAGCACCAATGGGGGAAGGATGACAGTATCACCAAGCAAAAGGGAGGGAGGAGAAAAAACCCAGAAACCATTATATATGAACAAGACTTTTTTTAATGGTTTGGAAAATGGGCAGTTTTAATTTCTTTTTTTTTTTCCCCTAATTTGGAGACCTAACATTGTGTATGTTGTGGGAGAAACAAGGAGGCCAAGGATCAGTGCTGGTCAAAAATCACTTGGTGCAGGGTGGGTACAGCCAAGTCACTGCTGAAAATTTAACTTCTGCACCCCTGGAACCATCTGAGCACCATGTAGAGGAATTTCATACACTGATCTTCATGGGACGTTGGTGTTTTATTCCTTTTAACGGTGTAAATTATTGGATGGCAGCATTTCCTTAGGAGTTAATTAAATCCCTCACAGCTCAAAATCGGCACCAACTGCAGCGTGGTTGCAGACCCCAATCCTCGCCCTTCCAGAAGTCGCAACAATGGAATTGCAGCAGCAGAGGTGCCAGGTTTTGTCTTGCCAAACTGTACTGGTAAAAAACCAAACCAAACCAAAAAAACTAGCATTTCTCTGAGTTTTTTCAGGTGTGGTCATTTGCAACACTGTGCACAGAGCCCCCCACAGTTCAGGTTTGGCCGAAAGCTGCCGCTGCAATGGGCTAACAGGAGGTCTCGTGTTCAGCTGCCTTTCTGAATTGGGTTCTACAAGGCTGTGCCAAACCGTGTCACCATCAGTGCGGAAAAAAGTGATTTTTTTTTTTAAGACTTTGGGGGCAATAGTTGTGCTCAGCACCCCTGCGCCAAGGCTCCTGGAGGTTTCTGTGGTGACCTGTTTGTGGGGTTTGGCTGGGCAAGGTGCTGTGCAGATGCACAGGGACCTGCTGCCTATTGACTGAGGGCCCCTTGAAGTGCTGGAAGGGTGGGTGAAGGTGATGTGTCTGCTCAAAGATCATAGAGTCACAGACTGGTTTGGGTTGGGAGGCACCTTTAAAGCTTATCTAGCCCTACCTCCTGCAGGGAGCAGGGACATCTGCAACTAGAGCAGGTTGCTCAGAGCCCCATCCAACTTCACCTGGAAAGTTTCCAGGGATGGGGCATCAACCACCTCTCTGGGCAACCTGGGACAGTGTCTCACCACCCCCACAATAAAAAATTTCTTTCTTATGATGGATTTGGCACTTGTCGTTGATAGAATGCTTTATAAAGGAATATTTTTTTTCCTCTTTAATGTTCTGACATCTAAACGTCACATGGCATGTATGCCTAAGCCTCATCAGTGCCTAATGGCACATTTGATTTTTGAAACCAGAAGAACTTAATACAGCAAATTAGTTTCTCATTGTTAATGTATTGAATTTTCTGCTTAAAAAAAAAAAAAAAAATCAAATCTTTAATGTCACTTTCTTTTTTATTTATAGCTACTTTTGCTTACCCCTCTTAATACACATGCTCAATACTGGCATAGGAGGGGTGCAGTTTTCAGTAGTTTACTTCCAATTCTTCTTAGGTTAAAATAATCTAAACTTCAGGGCTGGATTTTAAAGTAAGCCTAAAGAGTTTAGAGGCTTAGATGTTACTAGAGTTCAAAGCAATTTAATTGCATGACCTCTTTTTAAAAGCCATTGTTCATACATGGAGGGATTGTTCAAAAATACTTATGGCCCAGATAAAAAAAAGTAAAAATTCAATCACAGTCTCAGATCCCTCAACAGTTTTACTGGCTGTGCAGCAAGGGACTCAAACCCTTGGAAATCATTGGACATAAAACATTCAGGCATTTCTGGGGATGGTGTGTCTGTGTAGGTGAGTTGAGAGTGCTGGGAGGAGTTTTTTAGAGGCACATGTGATAGCTGGGCTTGTGTACGCACCGAAGATCTGCTGGTTTAATGACAGCGATTTGGTGGCAGTTGTAGGAACTCAGTGTATGGAGGTTCTTGGTGTTGCTACAGCTCCTTCAATGAGGGAAGAACAACCTGTAGCGCTGTAATACTTGTCTGAATGTGACCATATGAGAGACAACCATAAAGTAATTATATTGATTTTTTTAAATTGTAGTTTTAAGTGATATTTCTACTTGTCAAAGGCAAGTACAGATTGGCCCAACCTTAAGACTCCTTGAAATACCAAAGAAACACCATGCTGAAATCTTCAGATTTTGTGTCTTGATAGTTCTGGCACTGTTGTGCCCGTGAGCGAGTGATCCCTCATCCTTGCCACCAGCTTGGCTTTTGCACTTGGATGGAAGTATGTGGCGTGGGAGGGATAGTGGCCATCCCCAATCCTGCCCCAACAAGCCTGACTGTTAGAAAGGTTTTCCCAATAATGAACTCCCATCCTTTTGTCTACACTTTAGTCCATTCCCCCTTGATCTGACCAACATGGGCAGAGAGCAGATTGCTCCCCTCAGCTCCAGTGACACCTTGGGGAGACCATTACCAAGAGTCCAGCATTCTTCCAACTTCTGATTTCAGAGCTTTGCGCTCCAGCAGCGAGCTGCAGAGATGCTGTGAGGGACCATGACCACATAAAGCCAAAGCTGCTTGATCATCTCTGATTTTCCCCACATCATCTCTTCCATGAACGCTGAGGGGCTGAAGGGAGGCAGGTAAGAGAAAGGGCTGTTGGGGTCTACGTGATCCCCCATCTGCCTTTCTGCTGTAAGGTGTTTGAAGAAGGCAAGTATGTAAAATATTTACCCAGATGTGCACAGGACATTGCCATAAAGGGGCTTAAAGTGGGACACACTGGAAAAAGAATGGTGGAAAAGGGGGGAAGGTGTTAGTGGAGGTAGTGAAGGTGGCACTGAGCTGTGTCATACTAGGACAGACTGCTGAACACAGCCCGACACTGGTGCTACTAGCTCATCACTACTGCTCCACCAGCCAGAGCACAGAAACCTGAGCTGGGGGAACACTTTGGGATGACAATAGTTGGAAACGGTCCTAGCACCTCACAACACTAATGAAGTTATGTTAATTAACTTGGGAATTGGTCCTTGCATGCAAACCCATGTGTTTTCGGGGCACAGGAAGGTCCCAGGACTCTGCATCCTCAGGAATGGAGGTAGGTCTATAGGCATGGGCAGGAAGGAGGTGACTCAGGGCAGTCAGGAGGGGATGTGGCTCAACACCTGCAGTGGAACTTGGTGCCATGAAGTTGAGTAGCCACCAAGCTCTTTTCCTAACCTGTCGAGACAGCCCAAGGTGGAAGTGACTTCCTCTTGGGTTAAATTGTAATTTTAGATATAATTCTCTTCAGACTCCTTGAAATCTCTGCTCTGCTGTTGTTTTATTAAGATCTCGACCAGTGTGCAGGCAGCCAGTGAGCTTAGTACTAACAAGATCACCAGCTTATCCCCCACTTTGTTTTACTCCATCAGGGGCTTTTTTAAAATTAGACTCACAAGAGGGAGTGTCATCACGCTGTGTTTATACAGCACCAAGCAATAATTAGAGGCTCCTATAGTTCAGAAAATGCTGAGTGTAAAGAGCCAGCAGATATATGAGCCCACAGCAATACAAGATCCTACTTTGCTAACAGATTTCTGTTGCTGAGACATTCCTACCAGCCAAAAAAAGGTGATAAGGATCAAAGCAAAAAATGCAAACTCCTGGTGTCTGCATGCAGGAGATCGCTTTTGCCTGACAAGTTTTAAAGCCCTGTAGAACCAATGCTCTTGTTCCTGCTTCCCCCTCAATTCTCCTTTAGGAAAGGACAAGAAAACTGCTATTGTCATCTTCTCATTCTCTCCCCTTTCTGGTCATGATTTTTGTTCATTTGTTCCCAAACAACCTTCCCTTCACTGTTTTAAGACTGGCCCAGCTTAAAACATTCTCCATTATGGCTTAAATAGCATCTGCCAGACACTGTGAACTTATTTTCTGCATATGAGTGGTGGGATGGTAGGTCCCCCATCACCTTGGAGACAGGTGTGCCATGAGCATCATCTCAGCATGGACTTTCCTTGCCCGCCACCCAAACCTCTTCAGATGGGCCCCCCTGGGAAAATCTCTCTGCTGCCATTGTAGTAAGAGGGGCGTGTGTTGCTGGCAAAGGGGAGCACTGGTTTAGAGCCAGCTCCTGTGAACTACCTGGCAATTATCATCATAGAGTCAAAAGAGTGATTTGTTTTCTTTCAATTGGCTACCAAAATTGTTTGGTCTCAAAACAAAACAAAGGATTCTTAGTTTTGGCTTCTGTAAGATGAAAAATAAGTTTGGTTGATGAAAAGAGCTTGATTGAGGGGGGAGCAAAAGTCAAACAAAACATAGGATAAATGAAAAAAAAATTCACCAAAGGTTTCATCCAATAAGAAAAAAAAAATCTTCTAAGGTAACATTTTAAAAGCCAAATTGGGTATTAAGCCTCCTTTGTTTCATTGTCAAAAGTGATGAATTCTGGTCTAAATTGGCATTTGCAAGCCAAAATCTGGATGACCTTCCATTAAGCCTCTGAGGTCCCCCAAGCACCTGTCACTTCTGGAGGTAGAGCTGAGGACATTTAAAAACTTTTAACCTGCCTTTTTATTTTACAGAGACTCTGCTAAACCTTGGGCCCATCGAAGGAGGCAGCCAAGCTGCAGGTGATGTCAGGAGGACCAGATTGCTGTCTACAGCCTCCTTTTCTGGATGGACACATCACGTCATCTCTGAGAGAAGGAAGACAGCAAAGCAATGTCAGAAGAAAAAATAAACCAGAACAAATCATGTTTCAGTACAACTATTTTTTTTTTTTCTGTATTTTCCCCCTCTCTACTGATATGTAAAAAAAATATATATTATATTATATTTTCCTTTTCTTAAATTATTTTTTTCAGCCTCAGTCCCAGCCGAAGTCCTGCCCCGTCATCTGGTAGAACTTCATGTTGAAGGGCCGGTAGAAGTCCCGCAGTCTCTGCACCACCTCCTGGTCTATGTCGGGGTGGGTCCTGCCTTTTGTCTTCCCCAGGCAGTGGGGTTTGCTGCTGCCTTCCGCCTTCTTCAGGCACGGGAACCCCTTGGTTTTGTTGAAGTAGAAGTGTTTGTCAGTGATGATCCTCTTGAGGCCCAGAAAGTCCTGGACCCTGCCCAGCTCCCCCGCGGGGTCGCTGATCAGCCTCTCCCCACTGACAAAGAGGATCTGCCCAATGGGGAAGTAGAGGAGCCAGTTCTCCAGGTGCTTGGCGTAGATGCCAATCTGGATGGCGCTCCACGAGGTGTCGATCAGGCCCGTAGTCCTGTTTTTGAAGGTCAGGCTCTCAAAGGTGGGGATATCAGGCTTCTTGGACAGCGTCTGGGTATAGTCCGAGATGGCCCTGGTCACGGGGTCCCGCACCACCACAATGAGCTTTGTGCCCTTGGACATGGAGGAGATGCGGGCTGGGGCCTCCTTGGTGACAAAGTAGCTGGGGGTCTTCTCCATGGTGATCTGCCCCTCCAGAGTCCTGGGCATGAGGTCTCTGAGAGACAAAGAGAGAGAGGGACATGATAGTGCCAAATGCCCCTGGGTGGGGTGGAGCAGGGGGGAGCTGAGCACAAACAGTGCTCTGGGAATGTCACTGGTACCAAGTGCAGGTTACTCCTGAGCCTCGCACCTCCAGCCCAGCTTTGCTTTCCTCCTTGCATGAATTCTTAGGAGGCCTCATAGGGCTCTGATTCAGCAAAGCATCTAACCACACTCCTGATTTCCCACCTCCTATGGCTGCCTGTTTACCAAGAATTAGACCTAAGTCCATTTTGCCTCTTCAAGGCCTCAAAGAAGCTTCTCGAGGGGGATCCCACCTCCCTTCTTGAAACAGCACTGAAGACCAGAGCCCATTCCTACAGTCCTAATATCCTATCCCTTTAAATTCCTCTCTGCCCACACTGGGGTTTCCTGCACGTCGGCTTAAATTCCCTGGAATAACAGTGAATTTCTCGTAACAACACTCCCTTCATGCAGGGCACAAGGGATTTTCAAGGGCCAGGATGTAAGACTCTGTCTTTTGGTATTTTCAAGGTGGCAGCAAGCTGATGTCATAGAAAAATGTGCAATATCAGCCCTCTGACCTTGGCGATTTCCTTCTTCCACCCAAAGAAATTCTACACACAGGCTGCTTTGGGAAGCTCCCCACTCTTGGGAGTGGAAAGGGGATTGAAGCTCAGGCCAGAGTCCATCCTGCTCCATGGTCTTCCTGGGTCAGGCACTTGGGCTGATTTGTTAAATGACCGCAGGATTTGGCCACAGGATCATAAAAATCACAGAATGGTTTGGGGTGGAAGGGACCTTTAAATGCCATCCAGTCCAACCTCCTGCAGTGAGCAGGGACATCTACAACCAGAGCAGGTTGCTCAGAGCCCCGACCAACCTGACCTGGAGTGGTTCCAGGGATGGGGCATCAACCACCTCTCTGGGCAACCTGGGCCAGGGTCTCACCACCCTCAGGATAACCTGAGCTCTGTGTTAAACAAGGTAATACAGAAAGCTGTAGGAGCCACATGAGTGGCTTTATGTCTACTTCTCCTGGGTGCTCTGAGCTCCTCTCCTTGGTTGCCCCTTGCCTGCCACATTACATCCCATCCCCTCACATTCACATCACTCCATCTATCACCCCCAGACAGAAGCCAGCATCTGTAAAAAGCCAGTGATTTACACAATCATCATTTGGTTGCACAAACCCACCCCTTCTCCCAGACTCTCAGCTGTTTTCCTCTCCTCAGCTTGGTCTCCTTCCAGCGGTGCAGGCAGATAAGGTGTGGAAGGATGGATGGAAGGTGGCCACAGTGCTGGTTGAGGTTCCCTGCCATGCCACCAGCAGTTCTCAATGGCAACTGCAGTCCCAGGTCCTGAAGATCAGGGACCTGCATCCCCCCCCACACCCTGACCCTTCATCTTTGACCTCACCACAGTTGCAACACCCGCATGCCATGATGAACTGCTTCCCATGCCACCTTATTGTTAGTGTCTTGCAGCAGCAACATCTGCTTTGCAAACCTGTGCAATATGCCAGCAAAATTAAACTCATCTATCAAAAAAGCAACAATGAAAAGCCAACAACAGCTAAAACCACCAATAACAACCAAACCCCAGGCTGAGTCGTTACATTACAAATGAAGCAGCGAGGACTGACCCGTCTTACAGCAATTCTTGCTATTTGCAACCACGTTACATAGAGGCTGAGCAAAGACCTGGTCCTAGAGAAGCCAAATCGCTGATGAGGTTTTCTGTTTGGGGGAAATTATATGAATTTGGGACATTCAGGCTGGAGAAGAAATGAGCTGAAGGGTATGAGAGAGCTCTCACGCATCCTGAAGGATGTGAAGATGATCGCTGCTGACACTAAGGATGGAGATGGGGTCAAAATCAGCATGAGGATAGCCTTTGCCAAGCAGACCCATAATTAATTCTAGGGTGGGATTTGCCATTACCCGATGCTGCAGAGGCCAAAAGTGCAAATGGTTTAGAAGCAGACTGGCCAAATTAATGATGGATAAAATGAATTGGTGGCGGTGAAATCTGAGAGTCCCAGAGTGACTTCAGCTGCAGGGAGACCCCAACCCTGCCTGCCCTTATCTGGGACAAGATAACAGGAGAAGGAGCTCTACAAACCACCAGCTTTCATAGAGTCATAGACTGATTTGGGTTGGGAGGGACCTTTAAAGCTCCTCTAGTCCAACCCCCGTGCACTAAGCAGGGACATCTGCAACTAGAGCAGGTTGTTCAGAGCCCCAGCCAACCTCACCCGAATGTTTTCAAGGATGGGGCATTGACCACCTCTCTGGGCAACCTGGGCCAGGGTCTCACCACCCTCAGTGTAAAACATTTCTTCCTTCTCTCCAGTCTAGTTAGTCCAGTCTTTTAGTTTAAACTCATCGCCCCTTGTCTTGACACAACAGGCCCTGCTCAAAAGGTCTGTCCCCATCTTAAGTATTGAAAGGCTGCAACAAGGTCTCCCTAGAGCCTTTCATGCACTCTTCTGTAGTTGGCTGGTACCAGCCACCATCTGGAAGAAAGTACTGAACTCGATGGTGGTCTGCTCTGGCCCCATGAAACTGGTCCTGTGTTACTGTGCTCAGGGCAGTCTCATGAACCACCTTTTTTCCCCGCATGTGCACCGAGCCCCCGTTTCTCAGCTGTTGTGTGGTTGACCTCTGCTTTGGAAACCCTGCAATGACTGAGTCATTGGGGAGGACCTGAATCCTTGCAAAAGGTGAAGGCACAAGGTCATACCCTCCTTCCCCTTCCCTGTCACCAGCCAGCTCCATCCCCAGCCAGTCCCTGCCCCTGTAACACAGTCTCCTGCCACTGCAATTTGCTGTTGAGCAAGAGCAGGAGCTGTTGCAGCGGCATCGTGGCCAGGGCACTGAGCATCGTGGCCAGGGCACTGAGAAGGCTGGTTCTGTTTGTGTGTTGATAGGTGTTGAAATCTCTGCTGTGTCTTCGCAAGGAGGAGCTTAACCCTTTTCATGGAGAGGTTGCAACACAAAAGCTTTCTTCAGCGCCCAGGAATGAGCACACACCTCTGCTGCCAGGGCCGGCGGGCAGGGACACGCCAAGAGCCACAGGGAATGTGCTGCCACAGCTTTTGGGAGATTAATTAATTACAAAGGACATCTTTCATGGACATAAACAGTTGCCTGGAGGCCTCCCTGGACTAATGGCATCTGGGTTTTATTGCAAAAGAGCCACTTGAAAAGACAAGAACCACAAAAATGTTTTTGGCAAGAGCAACTACCAGTAGGTCCTGCCAGAATAAATGGATTCTGTTATTTTAATTTTAGTAGAGCTTGGGGCTTTATTTAATTACTTAATAGGAGAGGAAGACTTTCCTCAAAGGGAGCATTTCGGCCGTGCGTGCCTGTTCATATCTGGCCTTCTCCAGCTCCAGACTGTCTTCCAGGCAGTGATGTCCAAGACGGACATTCCTGTGTCCAGCTGAAGCTGCTGAGGCAGCTCTTGGGCCTGCTACTCGCAGGGGCTGTGGCCCCTTCCCCACCCCAATGGGCTTTGTGGGACCTCATTTTGGTAATGCAACAGTTTGGATTTGTCTTCCCCTGGAGCCACTGCACCAGCACCCAGCCAGGACAGGAGAGGAACCATTCAGGGTAGGCTGCCTTGGTAGGACCAGGTTGGGGAGTGATGCTGTGCAAGGGGCAAGCACCAGGTGGGTACAGGTGCAAGCAACGCACACAGTGCTGCTATGGGATGTCCTGATGCACCCTGGTGTGCCAGTTCTTCACATCAGCACTTCAGTGCTGGGGTCACATTAAGGCATCCCAGTCACAGTCCCAACACTCAGATGCTCCCAGTGTGAGAATTGATCTTTGGTATCGTTTATTATGGCTTTTATAGCTCTTTAGGCACTGTACAACAAAGCCTTTAAAAAGCTTGCCTTTGTCACCCAGGGCAAGCAGGTTGTTGGTGTAAACCTCCCCCCCCACCATCATGAGGGATCAGAGTCCACTGAGATGTCACCTGACCTTGAGTCCCTGTTCTTAGCAAGAGCACAACTCCAGGGAAGAAAGCATCACTTTATGTCAAGAAACCAGAATAATGTAGTGGGCTCCTTCCTCACAACCCTGAGCACCCAAGGGTTGTGTTTCTGGAAATTCAGCTGGGAGGAATGGCTGCCATGATGTATGGTGTTGGTGTTTGCCACCAACCCAACTGGTTTCCCATCTCAGCTCCATCAGGGGCTGGAAAAATGGCTTAAAACAGACATGGGAGCAGCTTTTGGTCATTAGATCAGGAAAACCTGAAGTCAGTTTACTGTCTGAAGTCCATGTGCTGCTTTGCTCCCAGCTGGACCAAGCCATGTTCTGCTCAGGACCTCCTTGGCAGCATGCAAGGCATTAAAAGCAGCTGTGGCTGGACTTGCTGCAAACCTTTCCCACATAAATCTACTCCAGCTCGCTCTCGAAGGCAGGCTGATGTTGGCAGATAAGAGCAGCCCTTCACCAGGCCTCATGCCGGCACAACCCAGAGCGATAAATAAAGCCGCTGCGATTACAGTGACCAGCCCCTCATGCTCTCTGGCCTCCAGTAAAACCCGTCCCATCATGTGCTAAGGGCAGGACTCATGTCTTAACCCCAGAAGGTGAGCTCCCTTTCTCTGGCAGTCCTCATATGACTTTTAAAAAAATAATCAGCCTGTCAGAGCCTGGGTAGCCAAGACTAGAAACACCCTCAGCTGCCTCAGCTAGGCACCTGCATGGCAGTGGCAGTGTCCCCGGAACCCTCCAGAGTGCTGCTGGGCCAGCTCCAGAGCTCTCCCCTCCTGTTTGTGGCAGCGCAGGAGGAGCTGCTGCCACAGACCCCCCCCCTTCTCCAGCACACTGATGTTTACCCTCATCTGTGGCCGCATTCCCATTGCCCTGGCTGCAGCCCCAAAGGGCATGTGGGCCAGGAGCCGTCCGCCGGATAAAGGATGGGAATGAAGCAGACACCAGAGCTTCACAGGGCCTGTTTACACCAAGCTGGGCTTTCCCAAAGGTGCTGGTGGCTTCAGTGCTCCAGATCTTTCCATTACCCACATTGCAGTGGGGTTATGAGCCACTGCAGAAGGGCTCTGCTTACCCCTATGCTGCACCTTAGACACTGTCCCCAGACAACATGGGCTGGGGAGGACCTTGCTCCAGCCTCCAGGTGCTTTTTCCATCTTTGCCACTAGCCTGAGCTACTGGTCCAAGCAGTGGGACACACAAAGAACTGAGGGGGGAGGAAAACCCCCAGACAGATAATAGAGCATCCGAGGAGCCTCCTCCCTATTTCTGTGTCTGGAGATGAGTTGCCCATGAATATGATAGTAAACACTTAGAGCAAGCTCCAAAGGAAAAAAAAAAAAAAATCTGCCCTCTGATACTTTTTGCCCCACTCAGCTGCAGTTTAGTTTTACTCTGGACTCAGTGACCAGGGTTTTGCTGGGATTTGGAGTGTCCCAGCCCTCAGCAGTGGTGGGAAAGGAAGTCTCTCACGGTGGCAAGTTCTGTTTTCAAGGAAGTGCCACCAAAGAGGTCATCGCAGGAAAAGCTTTATCAAAGAAATGCTGCTCTTTCTGAAAGAGCCCGAGAGCTCTGCAATCAGCTGTGAGACTTTGAATTCCACAGAAGAGATTTTTCTGGCAAAAAAGGGCCTAATCTGCTCCCTGAAATGTTAAAATTGGGTCACCAGGAAGACTGGACACTCTCCCAACAAGCAAACACCCATCTCAACTCCTGCCTTTGCCCCACAAAGTGACACTGTGGTTAAAAATCAAATTGGCTTGTCTGTGCAAAATTATCTGGTCTTTGTGTATGGGGGGGAAGAGGAGGAGTAAAAAAAATACATTCCTTCCATCTCTGGGAGCCAGCAGTGTTCCAGGCTTGAGGGAAACCCCCCCTCCTTGATCAACCACCCAAAAAAACAAGCAGCAGCTGGGATGGTGCTGGCACTTCTGTGCTCTTTGCTCCCACCTGACAGTGGTTTCTGCCTGGCTCACGTGTGAGCTGCTTGCCATATGTCAAGGGTTATGTGCCTGGCGTGACAGTGGATGCTATGGCAGGGCTGGGGGGCAGAGCAGAGAAGGAAAATTAACTGTCCATAGGGGCTTCTTTCACCTCTCACTTCTCTGTAGAAATGCTGCCCAAATTACTGTCACTTTGGAAGGGGCCAGACACTGCATGATTGGCAGATAACAAAGCTCGTGGTCCTGGAAGAGACAGCCTTCTCCAGCACAAAGCTAGCAAACAAGGAGGATGGAGAAACTGAGGCACAGCAAGCACAGTGACTCGATGCAGCCCCACACACACAAAGTGCCGTGCATTGCCCATGTGCTACTGCAGCCACCAGTGTCATCTTCTCTCCCCCTCCCCTCCTTTCCCCTTTTCTCCTTTTCTTCCAACTCATTTAAAGTAGTGACTCTGCAACAGTAATTTATTTAAAAAAAAAAAAAAAAAAAAAAAATCAAACCCTGGTCTTTCAAGAGCTTGCCTTTCCCCCACCCTGGAGCCCACGCTCCCAGAAGGACCATTACAGTGTGCACAGGAGATGACTGAAAAGAAAGATGCTCTGGCAAGAGCGATAACTTGATGTCACCAGTAGCATGTGTACACTTATAAATTAAAAAAGACTGCCTAAAGAGATGAATGTGTCCCTCCTGTGAGGCCAGTGTCTCAGCCCAGGGGCTGTGCTGCCCTGGCAACTCTAGCAAGGCTCTCAGTTTGCTTTGATGAGCTGTGAGGGCACCTCGGAGTTAGCTGAGCCTCTTTCTTTGCCCTCCTTTAGATGTCAGGTGAAATCAATAAGTGGAAAGATGCATTTCAGGAAACGATACAAACCAAAGGAAAAAAACCCTCCAAGAAAAGCCGTGGGACTGAGGAAGCTGGAAGGAGAGTCTGGAAGGAAAAAAGAAAATCACTCATTGCTTTGCTGGATGTAGAATCAAGTCCAACTGACATTACTGTTGAAAGGACACCCTTGCCATTGGTTTTAATGGAAGGTGGATTGGGCTAATGATGGAACAAAGTAGGAGGCAGCAATAGCCCTGGGAGAGGACAACAGAGACCATCGGTGTCTCCCATCCCTACCCATCCTGCTGCCAAGTCACTTTCTGCACTTAAAGATAACAGAGAAATCTGTGAGTTACAACTGTCACTGCCCCGAGAACACCACTCCCTTGCAAAGCAACTGTAGAGGCTGGGGCCTTGGGTTTTCTTCTGAACCATTGCACTCAGTGCAGGATGAGTGCCACACCTCCTGGGATAATCATGGTTCTGCTCAGAAAGCTGTCTGGCAGAACTGCTTCATTTCTACAAGTGGTAAACAGTCCCTGGGTTATTTGTTCCCCCGAGATGGGCTGAGGAGCCTCCTGCCACTTTGGCACAC
Source organism: Megaceryle torquata (assembly GCA_024611175.1). NCBI lineage: Eukaryota > Metazoa > Chordata > Aves > Coraciiformes > Cerylidae > Megaceryle > Megaceryle torquata. The sequence goes on along the minus strand of JANIJG010004778.1, from coordinate 6,294 downwards.
TCCCCATGCCCAGCTCAGTGAGGTCCCTCCCAGGACCCAGGGATTTTACTATGCCACATACTCCAGAAGAGTTTAAAACATCAAAGCATACATGAAAACAAGACCTCAGTGCACTGAGCTGTGCTGGGATGAAAACACGGTCCTCAAAGCACATGGGACGCAGCGTCACTTTTAGGCACTTAGAAAATATGCCAAAACCCAACCCTTGCTGCAGGGCAGCTGGTCCTGAGCATGGGCACCTTCACCTGCACGGGAGCCTGGGCAGCAGGGATGGTCACTGCTGGGTGCTGTACACCAAGCCCCGGCATCGTCGCAGGGGACAAATGTGGCACCTTGTTAATATGTCCCCTTCCCAAGCAGAAAGCAGGGGCAGGGCTGCTCCTCACTGCACCTTCCAACCCGAACTGCTCTGAGCTGGCTGCTGGCACACAGTTAATGGTGCTGGGAGCTCCCAAGCCCATCCGTATGGCAGATGCTCACGTTTATTTGAGCAAGTCTTGGTATTTATGTATCTCATTACATCTGCAGCTGGTAGCATCTGTTTCCACGCTGTATCTGTCAAGCAGCATCTTATCAGGGGAGCTGCCTTCCTTGGCCCTCCCTCCTCTCCTTCCAGTTAAGGTCCCTCTGAAGTTTGGGAGATGGCTGACAGGCCACCAAGAGATGCAGCCTGTCATGCAAACCTCCACCTAAATTGCAGCCCACAAAGCCATGGGGATCCCCAGATGTCCCCATACAACCCTCAACAGCAACCAGAGCCAGCTGTACCAGCCCCAAACCCAGCCCAGCCAGTGGCTACATCTATCCAGGTCAGGCTGAGACAGAAGGACAAGGTAGGTGGCCATGCCCATCACATGGGTACCCTGGCAAAGGTGTCTGCAAGCTCATGCAAGGGCTGTGCCCAGCTCTCAGTGGGTCCTCAGATGCACCCCCAATTGCACCCCAGATGAATGCTAAGCACCATAGGCAGCTCTGCTGCCTGCCACCAGTGGGTTTAACTATTTCAGCACTTAAGAAAAAGCACTCCAGCAATCTCAGTGCCTCCACAACAGAGACTTGGGGACACTAAGCTTCCAGCGTAGCACTCACAGGGGTAACAGCCAGTGTCACCCTGTCCTTAGGTTACAGCCAGGAAAACTTCTCCTTCCCGAGGAGCTGGGAAACCCATCAAAGAAACGCTGCAGAGAAAGTAATGTGTTTGCGCGGGCCGGTGACGATAACCCTGCAGGTGGCTACTATCCTTCCGGATCTCAGGGCTGTGACCTTGCTCAGGAAGAGCAGGAACAATCCCTGGCCAAGGGCTGGGTGGCTGCCGCCCTGTGGTCCTGTGGCCAAGGTGACTCAGCAGGAAGCAGCAGTGTCCCCAAGATAAGGGGTTTGTTCTGCCCCCGACAGCCCTCCGTACGAGGAGGCACGCGTGTAGCTTGGCACCAGCTTCCCCAGCCCTGGCACAACAGGGCTGTGGGGGTTGTGGGGGGAGTTTGAAGGGGCATTTGCACACCAAGAGGGGCTGCATGAGGGTCTTGCTTGACAGCACTGTTCCCTTGCTATGCTTTCAGTGCTCAGCTCCTGCCTCACTGCCACCTACCTCAGGAAGGGTGATTACACTGACCAGAGCTAATTACGGTGTGCAAGGCCTCTGCCTAATTGCTCTGATTAATTATTGATAGGCAGAGCTACTGATTTGAGGGCTGCAGGTAAGCAGGGAGCCCTGCGCACAGGCAGGCGCCGGTGACATCCTGGCTCCGAGCGAAGGTGGTGCCGGTGGTGAGAGGTGATGCTGCTGTCCTGGCATCCTGTGACCAACCTGGAAGAAGGAAGCATGCCATGAGGCTCCCAAAAATCTGCTGTGCTGGGAGGAACATCTGGGCCTCTCCCAGAGACTGCCAGTGCCTAAGTGCTATTGACAAGCAGAAACCCTCCAGTGCTATTACCCACGCAAACCATTGATTTTCTTCGCTGGAATGAGGAACTCATCGGAGCTGAGGCAACCTTGGGTGGCACCGCAGCTTCCGCCAGCCAGACCAGCTGGGAGTTGGAAAAGGGGCAGTTTGTGGTTGTTTTCTTTCCAATGGCTAAAAAGCCAAGTCATTGTGGTGCATTTCTGCATCTGTCTAAGAGGATGCTCGGCCCTGCCCGGTGGTGTGGCTGGTAAATCCCAGCTGTCCACCTACCAGAAGCAGATGAAGAGCTTGGAGCCTTTGGCCATAGCACCCTTTACCAGGTCTCCATTCTTTGTACAGGAATGGAGACACAACCAGGCACCATCTAAAGGAGCTTTCCCTGCTGGGGCTGGGGATGAGTTCATCAGCCACATCTGCCACCAAGAAATCCTGCAGTGGTTCCCCCTCAGGTTGGCCATAAGCCTGTTCTTTAACTCAGCCTTAGAGCTCCCCTCAAGGCACTCCTAGCAGCTTTAGTGAGTTTTGGGGTATGCCATGCACTGGGGAACACAAACCCTGCCCTTCCTCATTAGGCCTGGACCCAGTGCTCATCACCTCTAATGTGATTGCATTTTCTGATCTGATTTTCTGATGTTTTTATATCTCGGTGGCCTCTCCAGCACCACGTACCTTCCCAATGAAAGCTTAACCCCAGCAGTGGTTGGGGCTCCAAGCACAAGGCACGAGCCGTTTGCCAAATCCCTGCAGCACCAGCTAATTCTTACGTGGGAGCAAATCAGGCCCAGTGATTTTATTATATTTCCAACACAGCTCCCAAATGAGAAGTGATTCCTCATTTCCCGGACAATTTGCATGGGTGAATTCAGGCTTCTGGTGGCTTTTGGTGCTGTTTTTTGTTGGAACTGTGGCACCTCTTAATGAAAATAGACAGGACTTGTGCTCTCATCTGTAGATGTCTCTATTATGCTGCAACCTGCTGATTCCCCTCTATGCCATATCATGCTAAAGGGGGATTTTCCATCTGAGATGATGGGCACAATCCTTTTGCAGCCTTCCACCCTGCCTTTAGCCTTTGCAAGTGCACAAAGGGCAAATCAAGAGCTCCAAGTCCCACTGTGTATGGGAGTAAGCCAGTGCTGGAAGCGGACAGCAGAGGACAGTTGGTGTAGGGCTGGAAATGAACCCTACAAACCCAGCACTCACCCAAAGCAGAGGTTTGCTGAGTATCCCTGTGTGCCCAATGTATGATTGTGCTCACAATCTCCTTCCATCACACTGAAGGATGCAAAAGAGTCAAAGCCTTCATAGGGACCAGCATGGCCTTCAGCCTAGACCTCACCCTCTTCAATTATGATGTCAAAATACTCAGTATGGGGGCCTGCATTGCAATTCTGAACGTGCACATTTTTCTACTTGTATTAAAGATGTGTCTATATGGGCTGATCTTTATCACAGAATCACAGAATATTCATGGTTGGAAAGGACCTCCTAGATCACCGAGTCCAACCATACCCATAACAAAAAA
>JANIJG010004777.1:0-75440 GCA_024611175.1 Megaceryle torquata | reverse complement strand
GGTGGCTGTTAGGTCTCCCCAGAGCCTTCTCTTCTCCAGGCTGAACAACCCCAGCTCCCTCAGCCTGTCCTTGTAGGGCTCAGGGCTACACGTGCTTTCTTTGAGGCGGCCCTCTTACACCGACAGGCCAGGTGCCTACTGGGGCAGGCCAGTAACAAATCTGGTGCACGATCTTGGGTGCCGAGGGCCACGGGGAAGCCCCAACGCAAGCACAGCCCCTGCCATAGCGGCAGCCCGGCCCCGGTCGCTCGGGCTCGGCACTTACTTCTCATACTAAGGTCGATGGGGTTCAGGCTCGCAGCGTGAACCTTAATGATCACCTCGTTCGGGAAGTGTATGATGGGGAACACCATGTCCCTGGTGAAGCGCAGCACGTCGTTGCGGCCGTAGCGGTCTATGACCCAAGAGGGCATGGAGGAGCGCGCCCGCGGAGAGCCGCGGAAGCGGCGGACTGGCGGCGGACCGCCCGCCCGCGCCGCACCACGCAGCGCCCGCCCGCTCACCGCCCCCCGGGACAGCATGGCCGGGAGAGCCGAGCCGAGCCGAGCCGAGCCGGGACGGGCCGGGACGGGCCGCCGGCGCCCCGTGGGATCGGGCTCTAGGACGCGGTGCTCGCCTTCGCACTCACACCTGGAGGCGAGGCCCGGCCCAGCTTTTCCTCCTCCCTCGTCCCGGCAGCACCCAGGGCCAATGGGCGGCCTCCTTCTTGGCGGCTCTGCCAATGGTGCCGCTCGGTCTTGCCGCAAGATGGCGGCGCCCAGCCGCCGCGACAGGAGCAGAGTAGCGGCGGGCTGCCCGCTGTGCGGTGGGTAGCGGCCGCCATGCTGCGCGCCTCTCTTCACCAGGTGAGTGGTGCCGAGCCTGCCTTGCGAGCTGCCGTGGCTGGGAGGGCGCGTCGAGGAGTGGGGTGGCGGTGGCGGGGAGGGCTCGCAAGGTGACCGGGCCCGCCGCAGCGTTTCCTCCTGTGCTCCCTCTCCGGAGCCCGGGGTGGTGGGCAACCAGCTGCGGCGGGGGCCTTCCTGTGGGCCCTTTACCCAAGGGAGGGCAGAATGGCTCTGTATCCCCTGAAGGCCTCGCAGCGGCCTCTGTCACCCGGCTGCCGTGAAAGGGGGATTGCACTTCCAGGTTTCCGCAGCGTTGAAGGAAGGACGTGTCACTCCGACGGAGCTGTGCCAGAGGTGCCTTTCCCTCATCAAAAGCACCAAGTTTCTTAACGCTTATATTACTATAGCAGAAGAAACTGCTTTGAAGCAGGCTGAAGAATCAGAGAAAAGATACAGAAGAGGTATGTTCGTTTGTAGTGAATATTGGTCCTTAAAAACCTGTTGCGGAGAAGCGCGTTGTGTTAGAAGAAGCACCTTTTCTGTTTAAAGCAGGTGTATGTGCTACTTGTTTGACTGTTGGGGGACGAGGCTTGTGGTTGAACCTTCTGTGGGTGCATGCTCATGCTTGGCACCCAGTCGTGTATTCAGTTCAAAAATCAGAGGTGAAATGTGGACCAAACTAGGCAGTGCAGATTAAATAAGCTAAGTGTTTCTTGACCAGCGCTGCTGCTGGTTGCCTCTTCTTTCCCTCAGCAGTTTATTTTGAATTTTAGCCAGGAGTTACCACGAACAGGAAAATGCGATGGTCTTCTGCAGGCCGGGTCACTGGGGTAGACAAACACTTGGCTTAGCCTATCAGGTTTTCAATTAAGAAAGCAAATGAAAATAAAGGAACTTTGCTAATTGCAGTTATTAGTTGACAAACAGAGCAGCATTCACTGCTATCTGTAGCACTTAGAGGCTGACTGTCCTCATTTTCCTTTCATTTCCCAAAAGACAGTAAATGGAAATTCTCACCTCATAGGGTACTTCTTTTCTTTCCTGGGTGACACGTGCTGTTCTCTGGCAGCTGAAGAAAATTGCCAGCCAGGGTGTTTTGCTTCCTGTCGTAGGCCTTTTAATGTTGTTGGGTTGTTTTTTGGTTTTTTGTTGTGTTTTTTTTCTGTCTGAATGGTGGATAATTGATCACTTAGGGAAGATTTTCTCTGCTTCAGTAATTTTTTTAAGATCATATCTACTGTGTATGTCTGGTAGGCAGAATTTACAGCTCCCAGCCTAGAGATGGTGTAGATTCAGGCAGCACCTATGGCTGAAATAAGCACTATGTGGTCATGCTTGAAGAGGTAAGCATGCCTTTGGGATAGCTAACATATATGTAAGCAGCTGCCTGTCTTGTGAGCTTAGACACACGAGCAGAGTTCTGCAGGGCCAGGTCTGCTTTGGGCAGAATGCTCAGTGCTGAAGTTAAGAATGGAAGATGGTTCTTGAAAAAGTGACGACCATCAAACACTAAGTGGATAGCATTTTTGCTTCCAGTAAACACTCAAAGGGACACACGTAAAATAAATCACAATAGTTGAGAAGGCTATACGTGTATCACACTTCACTTTAATTGCTGTTGCCTTTGCAATAATTCCTAATGCAGGTCAGCCACTGGGTGCTTTAGATGGAATCCCTATTGCAGTAAAAGACAACTTCAATACGGCTGGCATTGAGACAACATGTGCATCAAACATGCTAAAAGGTACAGTGGAGCTTATGAAGTAAAATCAGATCTCCTTTCAGAGTTTACTCCTCTCTTTAGAGAGTTTATGGAATGCAGTCTTCCAGAAATCTGTGTATTTTCAAAAAAATGAGCTGAACTCATTTGAGAGAATACGCTTTATCTAATTTCTTCTGACAAGCACACTAGTATTACAGATGCATCTTTTTCTCGTGTAAGCACATTATCTCCTGTATTCTTATAGTTACATGCTTTTAACAGCACAGTGATTATTACAACCCATATACTAACTTAAAATTGTTCAATAGTTTGCATTTTGCTTCTTGTTGCTTTTTGGTCTGCAGGAGAGCAGTTTGTACTGTTCTGTCTAGCAGAATCTAAAGATAGTCTGGCTTTCTTTTTTTTTTTTTCTTCCCTTTTTTTGTTTTCCTCTGTTGATAATTGTTGGCTTGAGTAGTTTATTTATGCAGCTGTAGGAAGAGCAGACATTAACAATTTTTTTCTCTGTATTCCTGATAAACAAACACATTCTATAAGGCTTTTTTTTAATTCTTATTTTTATTTTCTAAGCTCATTGTTTCTGTTAACATGCCATGAACATTTTTGAGGTTTTATAATGTTTTATTAGTAAAAGTAAAAATAATTTCTTCCTGTCTGTCATATTCTGCAGAAAGTTTTGTGGAAAATAGCTCAAGTAAATTAGCAAAACTTGAATCTGATTATGGTGTTTATTTAATAACAGAAGAAACAAAATGTGACTTGGCATTTTAAGAAGTATTATATTACTTGAGATCCTTTTCCTTAAAGCACATTCTCAGACCCATTGTGACTGTTGCAATGTCATGGCTGAGAGTATCAGGAGTGATATTGTCCTTGTTTTTCCCATCGAAGATATTCACAAAAGGAATTGGTTGCTACCTAGGATCTCATCTGACCGTCGTGGTTCTCATCCTAGTTTATGTAAGATCTTAGTGGTCAAGGGTGCACACTTCTGATCACAGGATAGCCAGTTAATGTTTCAGCCCGTGGTTAACCGTACACTCCTTCATCTCCTGGTAATGGGAGATCATTCAGTGCAGCTTAGCACTTTACAGAAGAGAGCTATTTCTCATTTATTCTTATATTAGACAGTTTGTGCAAATTGGCTGGATGCAGTAACTTGCAATCCTTGTGGTAACTTGATTATGTGAAGTCTTAGCTCCACACTCTAGAAACGTGTAGTCCAGAATTATTGGGTTGTCAGTTATGGAGGGGGAAAAAAAAAAACAAACCCACATTGCAAGCAAAGTAGCATTTGGTTTACTTTTACTAGATTCTGGCAATTACTCATGGTATCTCAAAGCAAAATTTTATCACTATGACAATTTAATGCACAAATAATGAGTACTTTGAAGTGTTCAGAGTAGCTGCTTGTAACAATCAGTTGTATCTCACCAATCACTCTTAACATTCTGATTGTTTTCAGGTTATATTTCTCCTTACAATGCCACAGTAGTTCAGAAATTACTGGATCAGGGAGCTGTGCTTTTAGGAAAAACAAACCTAGATGAATTTGCAATGGGGTGAGTGACGTTTATTATTTTTAATGTGTGATTGCATTAAGTAGAATACACACCATCTGTTCTGATCTACCTGTAATCCTTAACTCCTCTTTGTGAGGTTAGGAAATAATGAATGCTTATCTGTTAAGAGTATATGGAGTTGCATTATTTTTTCACTGGGCATTTATACTGCTGTCTAAATTATATAAATGCTGCGTTTTATGAAAACAGCATTCAACTGTAGCTGTGCTTCAGGGGGAGGAAGCCTTTGCAGAAGGCCAAGGACAAGCAGACGTCTTCCAGATCCAGTAGTGTGTTAGTAGAATTGGTTACACTAATTAATTGATGCCTTTTTCTTTCCCCTTACTGGTGTTTTTTGCCCTTAGCTCATTATTATCATGCCCCCGATGGCAGTCACTACCTCATCTGGTCAGCAACTAAATTAATTTATATGAGTACTCCTTGATTTGCTGCAAACAAGCTAATCTAGAGCAACACTTTAAGTTGTCTGAGCTAATGTTGGTGACTTCTTGTCAGGAGCACGTTGGAAAATGTTCTCACAAATTGATTCTCCAGCAAATCAGTGAAGGCAGCCAAGCTATAACAGGGGACAGCATAGGGCCATTAGGGATGTGCCTCCACAGCTGCCAGGTCTGGAAACAAATGTCTGGGACTTCAGCTACCTATGAGAAACAATAAGTATTGTGTTTTGGTTTTATTTTACCTAAACCAAAGACAGAAGTTTCACTGGGCATTCACATGGATGAAGTGGAAAATGCTTTGTTTTGGATACAGTAATTTCTGTGTCAGAGACACCCTTCAGAGGAAGAGCAGGAGAAAAAACACTGAAAAAAACCTGATTGTGAAGTATTACAACTAGTCTAACCTCCTTAAAGTATGGGATTCTCTTAAAAAGGCTTATCCCACTGCTGGCCTCTGGTCTCTATGTCTGTGTGCTGTCTTACACTAGCACCAGCACGGCTGCACTGTGGGCTGGATCAAGGGAGTGGATCTAGCTCTAAAGTACCAGTGTCTCAATAATGTTAGTTTTCAACTGCTTGTGTCTGATTAGCTTTCAGCTGCAGAGCTGCCAGCTCTGTCTGATAATTCGGGTAATAACACTGGCACCCTGGAGTCTGGGGGAACATGGGATGGAGGTTGTGAGAAAGGAGGAAAGTACCCTCCCCCCACTCCTGCCCACATTTCTGGTGGCAGCTCATACTTAGGTGACCACAAGCTGACTAAAACCAGTTTCTGAGAAGCCAGTCTAGCACTCTGAAGTGTGGCCTCGGGAGAGGGTACAGAGTGAGTAATAGTGTGTTTGTTACAGAGAAATGCTTGTTCCTACTGTTATGGGGCTTTCCCCCCCACACCCCCAGCAGCATGGTTTTCCACAAGACTGTGGTCGGAAGACCTTTGTTTTGAAGCAGATGTGCAGCTTTACTGTTATACTGCTTAAATCAGTTTTATGATTTTTGTGATTACATTCTTTTCAGTGGCATTAGCAAAAGTTAGAAAGAGATAAGAGTTCAGGTTCTGTGTCAGGAAGATCTGTAAACTTTACAGTTCTGTATAATATTGTTGAAGTGGGCTGCACAAGGACTTCCATACAGCAGTCTTTTTGTGTTGAAACTGAGTTTTCTAGGATGAAAGATAAGGAATTAGATTAAAAAAACCCCCAAAACTTAGTGAATGCAATATGTAATCTGTCACTTCTTTCTGTATTTGTTCTGTCTATCTTAGATCTGGGAGTACAGATGGGGTATTTGGACCAGTCAGAAATCCCTGGAGTTATTCAAGACAGTACAAGGAAAAATCTGTCCCAAAATCCCATTCTGAGGACAAAGAATCTACCTGGGTAATAACAGGAGGGAGCTCAGGAGGCAGTGCAGCTGCTGTGTCATCATTCACGTGCTTTGCGTAAGAGGCTTTTTAAAACTGTTTTTTATTAAATGTCTCAAAATATGTTGCAAGGTTTTAAATTTGTAATTTTCTCCTAATGTAGTTTGAAATGGAAGGGTTATTTGTACTGATGTGTGAGAATTTATTTGAGCATCCCTAGTTTATTTGTGTCGTATCACATAACCAGAATGAATCCACATAGGCTAATTCAGGCTTATTCATTTTGAGTGTTATTCAGCACACTGGTGTGATCACTTTTGCACTGTATGAAGTGAAATTATGACAGTAAAGGAGCATCACTTTTATTGTTACTTGCACGTACTCTGTTGGAATTCACATGGGGTCTGTGACCCATCCTCTTCTTCAGTAACTGCATTACTACTGTTAAAAGAAATCTGATCCTTAAAGCTTTACACTTTTCATTTTATGCAGTTTTTTAGAGCCACATAATGGAGCACATTTTATAGGAGATTATTTCAGTTGTGCTTGTAACTTGAGGGTGTTTAAGAATACTCTTTAGTTACTGTGTCCTTGTTTACCCATAGACTATATAGATTATAAGCATCTATTTTATTGCTAAAATATTTGTTGCTAATGTTCATTACTTTTTAAGTATTCTATTTTTATATACAAAACCTAATTTATTTGATGATTTTTATTTAATTTTTTTACATGATACTTCTCATCTCGTAAGCCTTTGCTAGGACATGGTATACTCAACAATTTAATCCTGTCGAAACTGAACTCGGTGCAGCCATTCCCAAGCACTGCTGGTCCTTGTCCTGAGCCAGAGTGGCCTGATCCTGATATGGTCTGGCACCTTCAGCACCTTCTCTTGAGTTGCTGGGCATGATAAATTCCCATTTTGCACCTCTCAGCACTTTGTCTGGGAGATTTATTTTTTTTTCCTCCAGTTATTTTATTACCTATAACCTTTCATATATCCACTCTATTAGTTTGTTTCAGGCATCTGGAATGCTGCTGGTCTTTGTCTTTCAATTTGAGATTTGGATGTACAGAAGTGCTACAAAATTGAGGATGTTTTATATTAACACAAAAGCTTTGAAAAAATTCCACTTCAGCAAAGTCAGTTGAATTGGTTCAACCACCTCAGATGCCTAGGGGAAAAGTCACACTTAAATAAAAATTACACCTCCTTCTGGAGTTTTAATTCAATTCTGGCAAAAATGTGGATGAAAGCTGTCTTAATTTTTTTAATGGTGCTTGAGTTAAAGTTACTAAAAACAAGAGAACACATCTGAATCAATTTAAACTTTTGAAATAATAATTTCAGTTTAGAATGAACAAGGTTTCACCTGTGAAAGAACAAAAATAAAGAAGTCAACTTAAAATAAAAATACTGTGTTGTAAAAACACGCCTAAGCTATGCTAAACTTGGAGTTCTGGTGCTATGCTTCATAGGTTTGGAAACAGGAAAACGTACTAGACTTTAAAAAGCCACTGTTAGGGGCAAAAAGTATACTGTGTTGCTGTTTATTTGTGTGGTGGACAATGCTGCTTTATAGTGCATGGGCTACTGAATAACAAACTTACCAATGTCTGAAAATTGTACTCTACATCATGAGGCATACCATTTGGAGTCCACAGAATTGGAAATGGCCAATGGAGAATGCAGAAATAGATGTTCAGGGCTATATTCAGAGTGCCTGAATTCTGCCTATGTAACTCTGATTTGTGGAGTGAACTGGGCTTTTCTGATGGCCCTAAGGAAAAATAAGAGAACAGATGAAAAATAACAGACATAGGGAGCAGACAGAAATTTAGGCTGTCTGATTATGACTTCTAATCTAGAAGAATTCACACATTTATTTTTTTTTAATCCATGCATTTTAAAACCATACATTATTATTATTTGGAAATGCTCTGAATTGTTTTACTAATGATAATCCTTTTGAAACCATAGAGCTTTAGGGTCAGACACAGGAGGATCTACCCGAAACCCTGCTGCTCACTGTGGTGTAGTAGGTTTAAAGCCAACATATGGACTGATCTCTCGCCATGGTCTCATTCCTCTAGTGAACTCCATGGATGTGCCAGGAATCCTTACCCGATGTGTGGATGATGCAGCAGTTGTGTTAGGTATTACTACTTCATATGGCTTTGTAGACAATGTACCTTTGTTTACAACGTTGTCTCAAAACAAATTAAATTCTGGCTACCCAATATATATTTTCCTGTTCCTCACATGTCATGTCATATTTCAGGTTCACTTGCTGGGCATGATCCTAAAGACTCTACCACAATTCAGGACAACTTTAAGCCATTTGAACTACCCAATTTAACTGATGTCAGCAAGCTCTCAGTAGGAATTCCAAAGGTAACATGCCCATCCTGTCAGCAATTGTGGCCACAGAACAACAAATAGGACACCTAACCAAAAACATTTGTCTTACCCATCACCTCCCAGTCTCTCATGATGTAGAACAGTGAAGACAATACGGGCGGCTCCTGGAAAAGAGCAGTATGTGCTCTGTTGCCTGTGCAGGTGACTCAGAGAGTGAGCATATGCTAATGCTTCATCTATAACAGTTTGCTGTTGTTGTGGGAAGCAGTGTTGGGAAGTTCCAAGGGAAATCTGGAACTTCAGTTCTTGGTTCTCTCTGTTGCTTTTTCATCAGTCACCCATACAGCCTCAGACAAGTTGCTCTTAGTGCCCTCTCATGCACTGAGGTTAAGGCTGGTTTATGATACTTGTCTAAATGGCAGTGTTAATACGAAGCAGAATATTAAAGGCAGTTGAGTGGCACAAGAAGCTGTGATTTGCAGAGCTCTAATAGGGATTAAAAGACAGCTTTAATCTGTTTTCTGATGCATGCGATTCAGTCATGTTTTTAACTATAAGAATACTTGTAGATTAGGCACAACACTTGGGACTTCAGCCCATTTCTAATTGGCTATTATAATTCAGTAAAGGCTCTGCCTTCAAAGAGACAATGTGAATAACATTTATTAGTTTGATTCAAAGTATTTGAACCTGTGCTAGTAGAGACATACAAAGAGATTTAATTTGGGAAACAGATTGCCACTTACCATTTAATTTATTCAGGATCTGTGAAATGCAAAAAATGTATGCCTAGAAAATTAATTGGCTGCGTACTGTTTGATAATTCTAAAATAGTGGTGTTGTTTAATTATTCATATCCTTTGGACAGTTGTTTTCTACAGCTACAGATTATCCTAAACAGATCCATGCATATATTAAACATGGGTGATAGCTACTCAGAAATCAGACAGTATTACGACCCTGATATTTTGCATTAGAACTTAAGCACCTATCTTCAAAAATAGAGAATTTTAATAGAGTATCTTTAGCTTGACCCTTGAACAGGAACATAGATTTTCTAGGTCTTCTCTCAGCTCTGTGATTGTAGTTCTTTGGTGGGCTGTTTTGTTTGTTTCGTGCCAGTTACCACTGATATGCTGTGGCCATCATTTATTTTTATCATTTTATCTTTTTTTTTTTTAATCTTTTTATCCTACTTACAGTAGCCCTAGTATTAGGATTTAAACCTGAAGAGTTTCTAGCCACGAACTGCAGGGCAGTGCAGTATAGCCTCCATTAATAGGCTAGTAAGTGGATAACAGAGTTATTTCTCCTTGAGAAGAAACTGCTGAAATTCCATAGTCTGTGGTATGTGGGTTGATCCTACTGAGATGAATGTAATATTCCAAAGAAGACCAATCCTGTTAGTTTAATACTACTTGATTCTATAATATTGAATAGCTGCAAGAAGCTATAATAAGCACTTTAAATCATACAGTGGTGAGGTAATAGCTTCAATATATTTTTAGCAAGGAGTGAGTATTTGCATTTCAGTTGCTTTTAGAAATAAACCAGTATGTAAAATCACTTCCCTTCTTGTTTTTCTCTAAGGAATATCATGCACCAGGGCTTTCTAGTGAAATTCTGTCTCTCTGGTCAAAGGCTGCTGATCTCTTTAAGAATGAAGGTGCTAAAGTAATTGAAGTGAGTCTACCACATACTCGTTACTCAATTGTCTGCTATCATGTGCTGTGCACAGCAGAAGTGGCATCAAATATGGCCAGGTTTGATGGACTGGAATATGGTAAGGACTCCAAAAAAACTTTTTTCTCAGACAATAGAAATGTTGCTGGATGCCATTAAAAATTACTAGTTTCAATAGATATGCATTTCACAGTTGAATGTTTGGTGTTCTTTCTCCAAGATGGAATAGTTAAAACCCTGTCCAAAGAAAAATCAGTAAATAAATACATATTTTAATACATTTCACTTACAGACTTCTAAGGGTCTGGGATTAAAATGTTTAATATTTCTGTCATAAAACATGACTATGCTTTGCTGTTTTTTCCAGAACAGTAGCATGTCAAACTACAGCAGACAGTGATCTATTGTATTACTACATATAATATTTCCTTATGTGTTTAAATCTTAAGGATTACAGAAAGTATTGATTTCCAAATTGCTTTTTCTTTTCAGGACACCGTTCTGACGTGAACAAGTCCACAGAAAGTATGTATGCTGCAACACGACGAGAAGGCTTTAATGATGTTGTAAGAGGAAGAATTCTATCAGGAAACTACTTCCTGTTGAAACAGTAAGCAGAAAATACTGAAACTCAAGTTTGCCAGGTTAACAGCTTTTTTTAATCAAATGGTGATGAATTGTTCATCATTACATGAAAAAAAAAATCATCCTTTTATTAGTAGCTACCTGTGTTATTATTACTGCTTTAGCTGTATATAATATAGCTCTAGTATCTGGTGAACTAGCTGTAATACCTAGTGAACTGTTAATAATGAGTGAAAATGTTTTCCCTTTGTCTTACCAGTGAGCCCTCTGAATTAAATATGGAAAACAACTTAGTGATCTTTTTTGTTTGTTTATTTCCCCTACCAGAGTATTATTGGCACCCATTAGTTAAATAAAGCAGAAATCTATCGTATGGTATCACTTTGAAATCATACTGAAGCCATTACTGTCATAGCATTAAAAATTTTGTCATTGTTAAACTCATTAAAACTGCATAAAAAACCTGCAGGTACATTCTAGTGAGGTCTTCTAGAGAAAGTCAGAAGGTATGGCAATTAAATGAACTATAGCTCTTTGCCTCAGTATACAGGGAGAGGATGACCAGTACCTTTTCCTGGCAAAGGCACTGATCTCTTTAGAGAGGATGGGTTTTTATCTAGCTCATGTAGAGAAGCTGGTGCATGGATCAGTTTCACCTTTTTTTTTTTGTTGTTTTTTTTTTTCCTTAGTTTTCACTCCTTATCCAACAGTCCTCCTAATTTGTTAGTAAAACTGCTCATTTTCTCTGTCTTAATTCATTCAGATAGTAACAGAAATATCAGTCGTGTAATCAGGCTCAAAGCAAGGGCACTGCTGAAAGAGCTCTGTCAGCAGGAGTGGTCATCAGATGTGACATCTAAGCACTCTGAGACAGGAATGCTGTCAGTATGTAACAACCAGCTTTTATGGAATGTCGATGTTCCTGCCAAGTGTGCTCCTTCTGGTTACAACTGTCTGGATCAGCTTTCCAAAGACTGCTTTAGAATTCATGTAGTTCACTCTTCTGTGAAGGAATATACAGTTGGCTTCCATCAAGATTGAACAGGAGAGTCCTGTTCTGGACACAGTAAATAACTTTTGAAGAACAGAAAACAGGGGTCACAAAGCATTCTTAGAATAAAGAGAGGAAAAACCTCTCTCTCCTGCAGATGTGGGTTTTGCACATCATTTTTATTTTGCATTTGAAATCTTTAACTAGGTTGTTGTTTAGGAAACAGTGGAAGCTTGTGAATGTTGTATCAGAATTAACAGAGTATGTGTTTAACTTAACAGTTTTTCTCACTTTTTTTTTTTTAATACCCAAAATAGTATTTCCAGCTTAAACTATTGTTTGAGGTCCTTTTTGTTCCTTTTACTGTTTTTCTGAAGTTAACAGCTAAGGTGATGTCAGAAATTACAGTAGAAAAA
This sequence comes from Megaceryle torquata, assembly GCA_024611175.1. Lineage (NCBI taxonomy): Eukaryota > Metazoa > Chordata > Aves > Coraciiformes > Cerylidae > Megaceryle > Megaceryle torquata. The sequence goes on along the minus strand of JANIJG010004777.1, from coordinate 63,470 downwards.
GGGCTAATTCCCATGATACAACTTGTTAACTTGAATCTGCTGTGTATTGATAATAATGATTTTCATTGCAGTTTTTCAGAATCATAAATCTTTAAATTATTCTAACAACATGTCTTTTGGGCAATTTCAGTTTTATCTGTAAACACTCTGGCACGTAGCAGTTGTTAATACCCGCACTTCTTTTTTGTTTTGTTTTAGAATATCTCTGGTTTTAGATGGCAATTGCTTTTGAAACTGAACTTCTCTGAATTTAAGGAATCCACATTTACCAGTTCTGCATATGAAGTTAAAAGGAACAATGGGCATAAAGCTGACTAATTTGTTTCTGCTTCAGTGTAGAGATAGCTAGAAATCCGTAGACCACATGAAGTGTTCCACAAATGCTGGGACTTTTTCACTTTTTGAAGTATTTTGCTGGATTGAATCCTAAGTGATTAATGCCTATCTTTGGGGCCTTCTTAGTTCTGTAATGGTTCTAGGCTTTGCTGTGCTGCCCTGGAGTGAAAATCAATACACCATTTAGTTTCAGAGGGGTCATAAGAGTGTTAATTTTCTGTTAATTATTGTAAACTATTTTTTTGCTGTTGTTTTCCCTTCACCTTTCTTTAGCAGTATGCCCTCATCCCTTCCTTCTCAGATGGCTTCATTACTATGAAAGCATAAACATCATGTCTGATGACTGAGCTTCTGATATATCAAAAACTCAAGTAGCAGTGTTAGCCTTTTGAGCAGAAGGAATGCTGGCCTTGTCTTTTTTACAGTAGCTGAGAAATTAAGGTCTGTATTTTTGGATTTAGTGTCAAGCCCTCATGTCCATATTTCTTTCTAGGAACTATGAGAATTACTTTGTCAAGGCACAGAAAGTCAGACGTCTCATAGCCAATGATTTTCTGAAGGTTTTCAGGAGTGGTGTTGATATTTTGCTCACTCCTACCACTCTGAGTGATGCAGTACCTTATACAGAATTCATCAAAGAAGACAACAGAACCCGCAGCGCACAAGATGACATCCTAACACAGGCTGCAAACATGGCTGGTGAGTAGGGACAGGAATTCAACTGTGTTTTCCTCTGCCTAGTAATTTTTATTGTCCATTCCCTTCAGCTGTAGAACCTCTTCTTTAAAATGAAGATATTTCACCTCCTGTGTTGTAACTCTTACAGCGATGACCACGTATAATCACAGCTTGTTTATTAAATGATTTAAAATACAAGACTAGCTTTTAAAATGAGGCGCCTTGGAGCTGGGTAGGGGCTGCAGATACAATGAATCCGTTCAAATTCCAGAGTGAAATCTATTTCTTAAGAGAGATGATTCTCTTTTTGGAGGGTGCTGACTCCTTAAATTACTCTAATTTCTTCTGGTCACCTATCCGTATCTTTAGTTCATTGACTGAAATAATTTTAACTAGTCTTTTGCCTCTGAATTTTTGGTTCTTTCTCTTAGAATTGTTAGAAAAATTGCTCTAACTGTATTTGTTTAATAGTAAGTCTTTGCATGTGTGTCTGTTTTCAGGACTGCCAGCCATAAATGTTCCTACAGCTCTTTCAGAGAGAGGCTTGCCAGTTGGACTTCAGTTCATTGGACGTTCGTTCCAGGAGAAGCAGCTTCTCACTGTAGCCAAATGGTTTGAAAAACAAGTAAAATTCCCTATGATCCAGCTAGAAGAAGTGAAGAGGCACGACCATGGTGTCTTTCATCATCAGAAATCTGCTTCTTTTTAGTAACATGGGACTTGTTAGCTAAAGCAAGAAAGCTGTGAGGATGGTCTGAAAATGTATTCCTGTGGTTAATTCTCTTTTGTGGAAATAATAATAATGCATTTTAAGAAGACCATATGCAGTAACACATGATGGACTCACAACAACTTGTTACTGTGTAATTAAGGCAAAGTGAATCATTAAGTAAACATGTCTCTGTCATTAAGAACCATTTCTAACTGATATTAAAAAAAATCAAGTTGAAATTATGTATCTTATGCCTGTGGAGTTTCTTTATTTCCATCCCCAGAGGGTGTGTAAGGCCCATGAAAGAGCTCACCTGAACTTTTGTGTGCAAATTGCGTGGTTGCCAAAGGGCTTGGTTTCCTTCTGGGGTGTGACTTTTGTAATGGCAACAACCAGACAAGCTGTATTGGAACAAAGGTATCAATGATCTGTTCACCAACAGGTAAATACAAAGGGAAACAAAGGAAAAAACATAGAGACAGTTAATTTAAATAAATAATTCCTGCTTCTAGCAAACTCATTCAGGAGGTGAAATAACCTCCACGTTTACAAATTATGCAGATGACTCTGGTTACTCCATTGTAAGAATGATGAATTCCAGATTTCTTCTGGGGGAAAAATGCCTAGGAGTCTTGGAATAGTTATGTCTTTGTCCTTCCTCACTGTTCTTTGTAGAATCATGGAATTCTTCTGATTGGAAGCGACCTTCAAGATCATCAAGTCCACCCGTTAACCCAGCACTGCCAGGTCACTACGCACCATGTCTTTTAAATACTTCGAGGGATGGTGACTCCACCACCTCCCTGGGCAGCCTGTTCCAGTGCTTGACAACTCTTTCAGTGAAGAAATTTTTCCTGATGTCCAAACTAAACTTCCCCTGGCATGACTCAAGGCTGTTTTCTCTTGTCCTGTTGCTTGCTACATGGGAGAAGAGACCGAACCCCACCTCGCTCCAACCTCCCTCCAGGTAGCTGTAGAGAACGATAAGGTCTCCCCTGAACCTTCTCTCCAGGCTAAACAACCCCAGTTCTGTCAGCTGCTCCTCCTGAGGCTTGTTCTCTACACCCCTCACTTGGCTTCATTGCCCTTCTTTGGACACACTCCAGCACCTCAGTGGCCACCTTGTGAGGGCCCCAAAACTGAACCCAGTATTTGAGGTGCAGCCTCATCCATGCTGAGTATGGGGGGATGATCACTGCCCTAATCCTGCTGGCAATCAGCACTCAAAATTAATACTTACTAAGAAAGAAATTACCTTCTTCAGTTTAACTCTCCATAAGAGTAATATCACCTGTTTCTTCATGGACCGTCACTCAACACAATAATAATTTGAAACAAATTCTTTCCAAACTGTAACGCTAGTAAACTGGAAGACCTCCTAAGGAGATAATAACCAGTTTTAAATGTTGGAGTTCCATTTTTCAAAAATTGGAAAAGGTTGAAGAATTAAGTGTGTAGATTTATTTTTGCATCAGGTTCACCTTCAGTCACTTTATATTAGTGGTTGAGACTAGTCTTTGAATTAAAGGTTGTAAAGGCTTTAAAACAAAACTGGGTAGATGCTTACATTTCTAAGCTATTAGATTCAAGGCAGTCCCAACAAGGCTTCTGTCCTGCTCCCACACTGAGCTGTTTTGCACTTTTGGTGCCTATCTACCTGATGCTTTTTTCTGCCCTCCCCTGTCTGATGCTGGAATTTCACCAAGCCAGAGCCTGGGAACAAGTGTGGTCAAGCAGCTTCAGGATGTTCTTCAGGTTGTTCAAGAGGATATTTAAGAGACTTTTGTTGTCTTCATATGAGAAAACCATTCAGAGGTGGTTGACTCTGGGCCCCTCAGCAGTTCCTGAAGTAATTTAACGCCCCAGCTTACCTATAGATACAGAGGTTGTGAGGGGTATCTCTGAGCATGGCTTTGTGCAGCTGTATCGGTGCCAAATCACGGTTCCAGGCTTATAAAGTTTCTGCAATGGATAATTAGATTCTCAAGACCCCTTGTTACAGTAGAGGAATTCCAGGGAGCGGCAAGGTCTAGGGGTAAAGAAAAAAAAAAAAAATCTAAAAAAACCCTGCCTATGCAAACATTTTGTACAGGTGCCTTAAAAACAATTCTCTGTAATAGAGTTGAAAGTTTTATGGCATTGCAGGATAGCCACAGCAGGGGGTAGCTGTAACTTTAGCACACAGTGAACCCAGGTAATTCCAGTGTTCCCTGAAAGAAAGAAAAGCTAGAGCTTGAGCAAACAAGCAATCTGCTTAAATGTTTGGGGGTTCAAAATTGTTTCTCCAGGTAATGAGAAACTGTAAGTACATTGTATTGTGGAAAAGTAATTTTTGAGAAGAATGCTGTTAAGAGCTTTTGCTTAAGATGCTTTTAAATACAACTGCAATATGATGTTGCAGTTTATGCAGTTTCCACGTAGGTCTTTTTCCCCTTATCCTTCTTAACAGACTCATACTAAGGAGAAATTCAAAGTAAAATTTAACTTGACTTCTGCTACTTCTCTATTCTTGCTGTTTCTCAGTTTTCAGGCATTGGGCACTTAATAGTTACCACAACCTCATTGTAGCTTCTCCTTACATAGTGCTAGCCACTTCTCCATCACTTTTGATTCACTTAGCTCTGTCTGGAGAGCTGCAATGGGGAATGGGCTTTGCAGTCTACCTGAGGTGTCCCAGGGGTCCCCACTTTGGCTCTGCCCCCCTGGAATACTGAAAGCAGTACACCTGAACTCACAGAAGATGTGTGACTGAAGAAGGATGAAAAGATGTGTGTGGTGTGTGTAAAAATCACTACTAGGGTTATATGGCAGTCACACTTCATGTTAAACTGGTGCCCACAATACCACCAGCGAGGGCAGGGAAGTAAGCAAAAGCATCAGGAGCAAAAAAGGTTTATGTAAGTTTGTTATTTTTCAGTATGTCTCACAAATGTGGAAGGTATCCTATTACAGGAATGTTAGAAAGAGGCAGGAAATTAAAAACACTCACAGTCATCTTGATTAGCTTATCACAATTTTGCTTGACTAATGTCCAGATGCAATTAAGCATTTCCAAACTAACCTTTTTTTTTTGGTAAACAGAAGAAAGGTTTTTCCCACCCAGCATGGGCATCCTCTGGTGCTCGCTGCTGAACAGCAATAAAAGGGGCTCTTTAGCTCAGCAGAAGGAGCAAGCATCAGGAACCGAGACAGGTGGCCTTGGCCCTGAGTGCAGTTTTATAGTCTGGGCTATGGTCTGATACCTGTGCAAACAGGGTGAAAGTGCTGCTGAGAGTTGCAAGCAAATGCTTTGGGGCAGTATGAGGTGAAATGGACTTTGATGTGCTGGGAACTGATGTTTTTATTGTTTTATCTAGAGAAATTGTTGTTGTATGTCACTGTGTTGATTGGTGAATGGATTTGTGTGGCCTGCCTTGCTGCACTCACCACGGTGTGTGGTGGACAGGTTGTTGTCACACATGTTGGCTCAGACACCCAGGGTGGCAACAGAGTTTCCTGGGTTAGATGTCCCTTTTCAGGGGTGATGGAAGAGGAAAAGGGCTCAGAGTTGCAGGGCAGAGGAAAGGCTGGCTGAAAGGCTGCCTGCAGGTGGGTCTAAAGGATGCAGGAATAAGGGGGCAGGAGCAGAGATGGTAGGTGGTTAGTACTGGCTGGCAGCAACTGGGCACCCACCTGCACTGTACTTGGAACTGGGACAGTTGCTGAGTTGCAACTGCTGTTTACCACCACTAATCCCAACAGGGAAACAAGCCCCTGCACTGCAGCGTATGGAGTGAAAGCACCAGGTACTTCACCACTCCACCTAAGAGGGACATTTTGGCTTGAGAAGAGACACAGATAAGTACAGAAAGGTTGCCTACGCAGGCTGTGAAACACCAGGAGGTAGAAAACACGTGGAAGAGGGGAAGGATTAAGTGTCATAGAAACTGGTAGCTTATTCAAGAAGCCACAGATTTAGGAGAGGAAGATTGAAGAGATAAAGGACATGGGGCTGAGGAAGCTGAAGTATTCTGGTGAAGCAGGGGGCCCAACTTCATGTTCCCGAGTTGAAATCTTTGAAGGCGGGTGCCTTTGTGAATTGTACCTCTCTGAAGAGACTCTGCTTGATTTAGCCCAAGGCAGGAGTGTTTAAGACGTTTAGTCCCAAAGCGAGTGCTATTCAGGCACGCAGTGCCTGGCACAGACACACTTCATACGTGCTTAACAAAGATCAAAAGGAAAACATGTTACTAGCAATATACTTCAGGAAGCATAGGAACACACTGCAAAAGAGAGCTCATGGTCTCAGTTTCACTTCACAGGTAACAATGAAATCTATCTAAAGATTATTTTGATTTCTCTCTCCTATTAGTATTCCAGAACCTTTTGTTAGAAACTTTAATCACAGCCACGCCACACAGACCTGTTTGCTCGAGGCAATATTGTTCTTTTGTTTAAATATGCCTTCTTGTTCCTTGTGTTTAATTCATTCTTGTATTTATAAAGCACAGTTGCATTCTTCCTTAGCCTTTATGCTGCTAGGACAAACAAGTCAAGCTCTTCCAGTTTACTCCTGTATAGGAGAGTGCCCTGGGCTAATCCCTGTAGCCATTCACTGCACCTGCTCCAGCTGAATCCATCTGTCTCCCAACATGGGTGATGAGTGTTGTAAAGACAATTCCAGGTGCAGTTTTACAAGTGCAACAGCATACTATTTCCCCACCACTCCCAAAAAATTCCTCCCCAGCACACTCTGGAATCACACTTGTCTTTTACTCAGCCACGTTACACCACACCAGTAGCTCAAAGCCAATTTATGATTAACCAATGCACTCGGGGCTTTCTCTGCCTCCATTGCCTTCAATGTATAAGCATTTCTGGTATGAGCTGAGAGCTCATTATTAAGCCTCTTGGTTCCTGACCTTGCACTCCTTCTCGTTACTGCTATTCAAATTATTGGTGTTTTCTAGTTTTTCCTGTAGGGTTCCACCCTCTGCTGTTTTGACAGAAATTCCCAGCTTTATGTCTTCAGAAACAAAGAATGTGTCCTTCATGTAACTGTACTTATCACCATAACCTTACCCTCACTGCAATCATTTTCCAAGCTGTTGTTTCCAAAGGACTTAGAGGACAGTAAAATCCAGCTTCTCATGCGTGGCCTCTCTGAGTTTCACCTCTGCCCTGATGAATCCTGTTGACAACAGCTAGACACAGGCTGAAGTGCTGCAGCCACCCCTAACAAAAACTTGGGTTTTGGTCCTTACTCCGTAACTGGCTTGCTTTGAAGGCCACAAGCAAACAGAGCCCCACTGTGATAAACACTGTGCAAAAATATCAAGAAAAGAACCTGTCCCTGAAAAGAACTTGCATCTGGTGTGCATCTAACCAAAACCCCCCATAAAAACAATAACAAAAAACCCACCCCAAGATAATCAGCTATTGTGAACAAGAGCTGCCTTTTTTGCTTTGTATCCACAGCACTGGAAACATAAGAGCCTGAATGAGCTGCTCTCAATTGCAAACAATGGAAACACGCTGAATCACTAAAACCAAACCTTCAATAGGCAAAAGGCAGCCTTGTCACTAAGACAAACTGCTCATAGCAACAATGAGGCTTGGAACTGCTTGTATGGAGCCGAACTGGCGCTCAAACTCCAGCTGAAGTTCATCCAAAGTTGAACAGGGAAGCCTCCGGATGGTCACTGCAACTGGGGTTAGAAGGAGGGGCCATTATGTTGCTTTCTTGTTCATAGACAAAGTGTAGAATCTTGTTTAATGTTGAAAATTAAGACTTACCCCCCCAGAGGAGTGGACAGCATAAAATGGCATCAAAAAGGGGAGATGTTGCTATTTTTAAAAAGATACTGTAGTCGTAGCACTTTGGCAGTTATTAACTCAAAAAACAGGGGAAAAAGCCCAATTGTGTTGCAAAGTTTGTGCTGTGCTTTTTTCTCCTACAGCACGTAAACCAATACCATTTATTTCATTGAAAAAAAAAATCTAACCTCACAGTGTTTAAATAGAAAAGAAACAAAATTCTCTATTGCAGCCTGGTCAGGAATGTGACAGGCAGGGGGATGTCCATGTTGATGAACAGAGCTTAAAGCTACACTTCATTCTGGGCCTTCAGTTTTGGGTCGTGTTTGTGTCTGTGCTACACAACCACGCTGACAATGCAGCCTTGCTCAGGGAGAGCATGACATACCTCAGAAAAGACTTGCAGAGAGAGGCATCGGCTTTGCGTCAATCTACCTGCTCCTAGGGACACCAGCTTGTCTGCTGTGCAGATGAGTGGTGGTGGGAAGGTGCTGGTGCTCTATCAGCTTGTTCACACAAGTCACTGAATGTATTTAGGAGGAAAACCTGCTCCTGAGAGGGCTGCCCCACTACACCAGGGCAAAGGTTGTCTTTGAGGAGACATAAGGGAAGACTTAGTGCCTCTCCAGAAGTGTTGGCCCATAGGAAAGCTAATACCAAGTTTTGGAGAAGGGCATTAAATATTAGGAAAAATTTCTTTACCGAAAGAGTAGTCAGGTGCTGGAACAGGCTGCCCTGGACGTGGTGGAGTCACATCCCTAGAGGTATTAAAGAAACATGTAGATGAGGCACTTCAGAACATGCTCTAGTGGGATGGCAAGGTGGGGTTTATTTGTTTGTTGTGCTTGGTTTTTGGGGTGTTTTTCATTTGTTCTGTTTTGGTTTGATGTGTTGTGATTTGTTTTGTTTTGTTTTGTTGTTGATGGTTTGACACAGTAATGTTAGAGGTCTTTTTCAACCATGACAATTCTGTGATTTCTCAGGACTGTATTTTAATAGAAGCATAGTGATGACAATAATTATTAGGTTTCTTAGCTTCCAAGGACAGAATGATAAATTAGATTAGATAACCTCTAAGGTCCCTTCCAGCCTAAGCCATTCCGTGAAACTTGTATTTCTATGATTCTATGAAATTTGTATTTCTTCATTCAGCATCCCAGTCATGAGTCTTGAATCAAGCATGAGGTTCAAAGCACCCATAGTAGCATGCACAGGGTGAGTGTGAGGAACATAAAAAAGCCACAAGGCCTATGTGAAACACTGACTATGCAGTCAAGGTGATAACACATCCCAAGGCATGAGGTCTGCTCTGGTGAATGTACTTAAAAATCCTCAGGGAGGAACAAGGACCCAGCTCTGCCGATGCCTGTTTGTTTCAGGACTTAAAGCATCCAGTTGACAGAATCACCCTCAAAGCCAAAAAACTATTCACTCTGAGTTGTAGCCAACACTGCTGCACATCTTTGCCATGAGACATTCTCATCTGAGGGCAGCCCAGCAGGACTGCAGTGCATCCTGGCAGGAATGACTTCCTCACACGGTGAGCAAACAGGCTGTACTGACCTTCAGCTAAAGTGAGAGGAGATTACACCTCCTAGTATCTCTCCCAGGGGAGGAACTCAGTGAAACAGAGTATTCTTAGACAAAAATACTGTTTTGTCCCCAGAATATATATTGAGACATCACAGGTGCCAAGTGTATTTCTTCCATCCAGCACCTTTTCCTTGAAAATCAAATTCCCCTTTCCTAGTACATCCTACAAGAGGAAAAGGGGGATGTGGGGGGAGCTCAGCAAAGTCAGCAAAATAATTCATTTGCTCTTCAAGCACAGTTGCATTTGCAAACAGACTGATGAAAGGGAGGTGCATTGCTCCAGTTCCATCATCTCAGTGAGACCAAATTGGAGTGCTGAAGGATTAGGACTTGATCTAACATGGTTTGAACTGCTGAAAACCAGCATTTAGCTGAACCTGCACTGAACTAGCACCCTAGCTGAAAATAAAGATCGTTATGTAGTGATAGGGTGAGGGGCAGTGGTTTTAAACTAGAGCAGGGTAGATTTTGATTGGACATTAGGAAGAAGTTCTTTACCATGAGGGTGGTGGAACACTGGAATGGGTTGCCCAGGGAGGTGATGGAGGCATCATCCCAGGAGACATTCAAGGTCAGGCTTGATGGGGCTCTGAGCAACCTGATCTAGTTAAAAATGGCCCTGTTTACTGCAGGGCAGTTGGACTAGATGACCTTTAGAGGTCCCTTCCAACCCAATCCATTCTATGATCCTATGATTTTTCCCCTTTCTTATTTAGAAGTGAGACCCTAAGACAAGTTATGGCACAGAGACATTTTAGGGAACTATTGCTCTTCTCTGTGCAACCTTTGTGCTTTTTGTGGAGAGAATCTCTGACTCCTGCTCTTCCAGTCTGGTACTTCGTTTCCACTTAATTTCATCCACTTAAAATCAAAATTTCCTAATGAATTTGGCCAATATATATGGAATTAATTGGTAGACTGGAGATGGTGGAGGAAACATTTCACAAGTGAGAAGAAAACTGCTTCTATTTCCTGTAAATGGAAAGGATGTGCTGTTGTCAAGAAGAAACAGCATTAAACATAGTAATGTACATGCTTGCCTAACAAAGGTGCTCAAAACTTCCTTCTCCTGCCACTCTTCACTCTGAAAGCACAGACATTCCCTAAACCGTTGCCTGTGGCTTTCATGTGCCAACTCGCTAAACAAATGTCACATTTACATGCAGTCTCCTATTACCAGAGTGAATGTGCTGTCGAATTAACAACACTTTGAAGCCATTTTAGGGCATATTGCAATCTTATTTAAGCTATGAGAACGGAATGCATCTCAAACTCCAGCTCTCACAGTCAGAAATTGCTGCCATTGTTTCAAGTATCAGCACAGTGGATGGGTGGCAGACAGGAAAACTAAATACTGCTGTATTGTTCTGTTGCTGTCTTCAATTTTTAAGTCTTTTTTCTATGACCTGCTGCAAGCACTAAGCTTCATCTGTAATTACCATCAAAGAATACTGGCAAAAAAACCCCCAAACCAGTCCTGAGAAACTATGAAATCTCCAAACATGAAGATGAAATCTGAAAACTAGTTTCATTATTCATGAATAGCTTTTGGAGATATCTATTTCTGACATTGTCAGGTCTCTACCCATATGCCACTTTTATAACAACTGTTGTATTTTACTGGTTTTCAATATCTTAATATTTACCAGTAGGTAGGAGGCACTGGTTTTCTCTGCTTCACTGAGGGAGAGAAGCTGCACAGAGTAACTGTAGATAGCATGGTCAAACTTTTTCAGAAGTGACTTAGCTCTGTACTCATGAAACCCCTTCTGAAAACTTGATCCTCCATGAGACTTGAGGTTGTCTGCCAGGAGCCTGAGGAAACATTACAAGGACAAGGCCAGTACTCAGAGACTTGCATTGCTCTCCGAGAAATTATTTTTCTCACTATTCTGCTGAAACAGGCCATATTTATTTTAGTGTGCTATGCTGATTTTGTATCACTCCCACTTTCTACACAAGGGTCAAATACCATCCAAGAAAAAAAAAAAGCACTCTATAACTCTAAGCATATGATAGCAACATGATTTTGGTCAGCAACCTGTTACAATGACATTACAAAGCTCTCAGGTTAGTTTGATGGGAAGCATTTTTCTACCAGTCTGTTGACACTCATTACATTGCTTCCAAAGCATTACTGGTCAAGTCCTCCCATCACAGTCTCTATTATTTTTTCTGTGACTAAGACCCAACAGACTTTGACTGGCTGTGTCCATTGAAATGCTAACAGGTCTAGCCCGTCGGTCTCCTCTGCTCCTTCCACGGTGCTTCCCCCATGGTCACGCCAAAGTTCACTCAGCCTCCCTCAGCTTTCTGGCTGGAAGTTATGCATTTTCAGATGTTTAGCTGTGATTTAGCATTTTCCCAACTTAGCACGTGAGGGGTAGATATCATACAGTCACATTACAAGGCTATAATGTCTCAGTTCCATATCTGTAAATAGATTTAAATCCTTTCGCTTCTGTTAGTGACAAAGTTTTGTTTTCACTGGTAGGTGACTAGAAGCACAGCTTGGCTGAGAAGGGAAGGTTGATTTTTATTCTTAAGAAAGCTTAGGGCTCAAGTGTTTAATATCTTACATTATCTCAAGTGCTTAGTACCTTAACCTACAGAAGGAGCTGTATCAGCTTTTGCAGTTTTAAGTTTCTGTCTTATATTTGTCACTCTCTGCTTCCCCATTCTTCTACATATTATATAACTATGGAGAGAAAGATTATTGTGTTAACAGCTCCCTCACAGACAGGATGTTGATTTTTTTTTTCTTGAACATAATGAACCCCTATTTTTTTCCAGTTATGGCTTATTAGGCAACCTGGAAAATAGTCGTAGATGTTTTGCAATTACCATTTACATTTCCCCTCCAGATTACTGATTTCAGAATTGTTTTCCACTTTGTGGAATTGTATCAGCTAAAGCTATTGAGATGCATTTTGTTTGCCTTCAACAAATGTAAACAAGTTATGATCTTTTTTTATATATATATTACTGTTAATGTTTTGTACTGTGGTTCCTCCTCTCTGCTGAGGCAAAATTCTAGCCTAGTTTCCCTGGTAGCTGGTGTAATCCTTTTTAAGCAAAAAAATTAAGAATATTATTTAATGGTTCTGAAGATGCTTCAATGTTGGCTGGATGAGACTGCCAGCATATGTCATTTGGATTAATGTCTCCCACAAAAATGCATTATTTTTCCCTTCCTATACATTGTAGATAGTAACTGAAGAGGCCAGTCATCTGTTCCTCTATAAAAACGTCTGCTCTCTCACAGACAGCAACTCGTATCCCATTTTGCACTTTTCACAGTGGGAAATCAATCCATGAGATCATTTCTTTGTCATTTGTCACTAGTAAATAAATCATGCCTTTTTTATTTTTTTGGTTATAGTGTGCCATTTCTCATCCCCTTCTGCCTACTAAACCTTTCTTAAGATATTATAACCAATGATTTAAAGATTTCAGTCACCAGAAATTTCCCATCAAGATCCAGCAATACCATCTCTATTGAATTTATGCTCACAAATGAGCAATTCCAGTTCCTCTGTTTATTATCTAGGACCCTTGCATTGGTTTAAGTAGCTAAATAATTTCTCCTTATTATGTCCTTGGGCATTTGGGTTGCTTTTATTCACCGTGGCATCACTTGGGGTTAAATGTACGCTCATTTGTTTTCACTTTTCACTTTTCTCCAATGCTGAGGTTGCTGGAGGTCCCTCTGCTCTCCCTTTCTGACAAAGGGCAAAAGCAGTGGAGTTTCCCCCAGGTGACTCAGAGGCTGCCTGCCCACCAGAAACCCCCAAGAAGAGAAGCCTCTCTTCTCCCCCACAGCCAAAGGCAGGAGACATTAAACAAATTTATGCCTGCAGCTTTTCTTTGGCATGCACAACTGGTTTCTGTCCCTACTCTGGTTAATGCTTGACCATGTGTTGCTTTGTCTCTCCCTCTCTCCTTAAAAATACCCTCAAAACATCGCCTCATAAGTAGTTTTGCACCTCAGAGAAGGGTAGACAGGAATGAACCTTTAAAGCAAAAATCATTCTTTGTATGTATCTATATCCTTGCTATTAGTTTTCTTTGGTTTATAGTAAAAAAGGTGGCGTTAAAAATATCAGAGGTCAGTTAAAGGTTGAAGTTGGTTTATTGTGCATAAATTTAGGCATTAGTGATGCAGTCTTGTCCTTTGACTTCTAGTATGATACAAAATTTAATCAGGATTGTTATCCTGCACAAATAATCAAAAACACAGAAGCCCATTCTTGAAATCAGTGCTGTGTCTTATCAGAGATGTACTGGATGCTGAATGAGAATGGCTTTACAATCTCCTGTCAACACCTTGTAAAATGGTCCTTCTACAGTATGTGCTTTAAAACAGAACCAATTATTCTTGCAGATTGCAATACAAATTGTAGTATAATTAGTACTTAACAGCAATAATGAAAGAGAGAAAAATAGTGAAGGAAAAAGAGAGAAAAAGCAGTTTATTCAAAGTAATTGCATTTCCATCTATTTATTTAACATTTGCCACTTTCAAATCTTGTCATCTTGCCAATACAGGAGCACAGTGTTCTGCTGCTAGCCCTTTATATGTCTTTGTAGAATAAAAATCTCAGCTGTAGTATTCCCTTACTCTTAGGACAGAAATGATTCTTTCCTAATCCAAATCACCTAATGGCTCAGCATTTTGTGCTGAGAGATCTTACATCTTGGGAGATCAAATAAGCAACTTTTCAGTTGAGTGTCCTAAAGGAGCTATTGTCTCTATAGCCACTTTTAAAGCCAGCACCTTTTTTTCCTCCCGCATCTGAAGCATTTTCTTTCTTAGGAGATGTTTATTGCATTCTCTGTAACCATTTCTTACTCAGTTTGCTTAGCCCAATACAAAACTCATGTTTAATGACCTCCTTGTTATTTCAAACGCCTGGAGAAACTTGATTGAATTCAAAGCCAATACCACTGCAAGGCTATTGTAAGTCTAAAAGATCTCCCTGCAAGTCTGTTGGAAGAAAGAAAAAGAAATATTTTTTAAAGTCTAGAAAATAGCCACTAAACACAAAGGTACAGGCTGCATTAACAAGCATGGCTGACTGACATCCATGATTTTATACTCTTTCATCAATACTTCATGGAGCTCAGGATCCCCCAATCATCCAAAACTTAAGGGCTTGTTTTTGTCTATGTCTCCAGGTCTACGGCAATGAAAATGTGAAACAAGTGCAAATTGCTACAGCGTTAATTCCAAAAGTTGGCAGCCAGACTAAATCAATGGTGTTCGGAAAGCGTGAATTGCCTCGCGCATTTCAATGGGTTGCTTGGTCACCAAACTGTGGACAACGATTTGGATAAATGAGTTTTTTAGCTATTTCATCACTGATCGTGCTACCCAAACCACTGAGAAAACATACTCCTCTCTGTATGCCAGCTGCTTTCTAGATGGTGGTCAAAACCTTTCAGGTTCATCCTTCACAGTTCATGTTGATGAACTGGCAATACGGACCTTTTAAAGAGCATGAAATCCAGACATGGCATAGAACACTGAATAAACAGGAAGCATCAGAAAGCAAATGCATGAAAATATTGTTCACAACTGTGCAGAAACTCATCAATTTTCAGAGTGGCTGCTTGGACTTTCCAAACTGCTCTGACCTCATGTCATGGCAGCCAGGAGCCTTGAAGCAACCTTCAGGTGACCAAGCATCCAGGTGGACCTGCCTTGTGTAAATTGGTCTGTCAGCAAAAGAAATCATCAGCTTTGCATTTCAATGAAAAAGCTTTTGTCTGCTGTGTAGGAGTGGAGACAGAGAACCTGGACCTGCAAAGTCACGTGTTAGTAATGTGGGGCAGGATGAATGTAAAGGATTTAAAGCCTGATTTAAAGCCCAAAGCCAAACTGAGTTGCGAAGGGTTCAGTTGTCTTAGTGTGGGTTTGTTGTTTGTTTGGTTTTTTTAAATACAACAACCCACTGCAAAGCTTGTTACCTGTTGGACATAAGTTTGTGTTTATTTCATTTTCCAGCTATGTAAAACAGAGCACTCATACAGTGCTGTAGTAACCATGTCTGTATCTGTGGTTGCGTAAGGAGCAGACAATCTGTAAAAAAGCCCAAGTACCTGAAATATTTTCTGTTTATTTTCCAGTGCACCTGTTTCTCTAACAGGGGCTATTACTTTTCTTAGCAAACCTTCCTTGCTTTATACTGTACCCACATTAATGAGCATGTACCACTTTAACTACCCTGACAGACCATAGAATAAGCCATGCTCTGTAGGCATGTCCTAAGGAGCATGAAAGGTGAAAGTAGAACAGGTTCCTTCATTTTGGAGCTGCATTTTAAGCAACAGTTACTCCCTGCCTCCTCCAAGGCCAGCTCATAGCTCAATTTATTTTCTAAAGCTTTGAAGAGTTTCCAAAGAGATGCCCTGATCAGCCTGCCTTGCCCACATCCTTTACCAATCTTACCAGGGACCGCTCACACGAGGAAACCTGCTGGCACAGGTAGTGAGGACACAGCCAGCTCCTGGCAGCCTTCATGGATGTCATTCCTGAACTGGAATCATGGTTATTTGGAATGAATTACCCTGCTTGGCAAGCAAAGAGTTAATCACTTAGCATGTACCACATGTGCTGTAAGGAAGATTTCTCCCCAGAGCTGACACCAAATCCCCCAGGCCTGCTCAGCTCCATGTTCAGAGATCAGACCCACCCAATGGCTGCAACTCTGTTCTCCTCGTTCAGTGCTGCTGGTACCTCCAAGCAGCATGGCTGTGGAACTGCCACACTCTTTGCACTCTCTTTGTCCTAGTGCAGCATCACTAATCACCAAACCTCAGGTCCTTCCCTGGGGCACAGGAGAGCAGACATACCACCCCGTGCGCTCTTGTGCCTGGGCAGCCTGCATCGCATTCTGCTGCACGTGATCAGTTGTGCAAGCATTTTGCCCTTCCAGGTCAAGTAACCTGACCTAAAGTGTCTCACATGATGGGACACAGGGAAATTGAGAAGTCTGAATTGCTATGGTTTCAACTTTCTAAAGTGAAGCACCTGAACCAACAACATTTTTATGGTTCCGAAGCCTAGGAGACCACATTTTTTCATCATCCCTCCAAAAAAAAAAAAAGCATTAGAACTGTTCTTTGCAGAAACAAACTGAGAACAAAAAAAGACTGACAGCAAAACAGAAATATTAGTATTGAGAGCATACGTGCATGATTTGGCTGAAGAAGCAGAAGGAGAAGGTCTAACTGAAAATACCACACAGCTATCTTCTGATTAGCTCCAGGTTACAGTCCCAAAGCCACACTGCTGTGCAAAACATCCCATCCCACCAGTGAATGGCAACGCATCCTGAAGCGCCCACTGCATGCTTAAAGCTAAGCAAAACTGAGCTGCCGACTTTGTGAACATGCACTTGATGTGATGTAATGCAATTATCATATCATTTTGCAGGGCACCATCAAGAATTTGAGCAGGAAATCTTCTCTGCTGTGCAGCTGAAAAGCCAACAAAATACATCCTTCACCGTCTCAAAGTAGCACTGCCACTATGAGTTTTAAAGTGACAATGACTAAAGGGATTAATGCTTACTAATTCTTAAATCGATGCTTCGCATTTACTTGGATTCAGGATGAAACTAAAGCTTTTAATGTTCTAGCAGCTCACCCAACTAAAAAAAAAATGTAAATATCCTGTAAATAATTCAAAGAGTGTAAAACCAAAATATACTTCCTTGCTACCTCTAATTCTGTTTTCAGCCATAAACTGAAGAATATTAATATTATGACTATGATCATAGTATTTTTATCCAGGGCAGGAGGTAAAGTCCCTTGGCTCCCATCACCCTACTGTATTTCTGACACTACTGATACCTGAGCAACTGTGATGTTGCCAATCCTAAGCCAGCAGCCTGCTTTTATATCTCACAAACATATATGGGTTTTGTTTTTCTTTTTCTCTGAAAATATATCTGCTGAAAGTCAGGATGGCAAATAAAGTCAACCCTGGTCTGGCAATGATTTTCAAAGAAGATCTTCTGCATTTCCCAGTACTGCCTTCCCATTCCAGTCTCAAAGATAAGAGATGTAATGAGAACTGGCTGCTTTTTGGGAATACCAGCAGCTACTTGATAGTGACAGCGCAGATACAGAAAAGTGACAAATAAGTAATTAAATAAATTCATTAGGAGCTACTACCTACTCAGCATTACCTAAAAATTCAGGCAGGTCCTTTTTCACATGCTAAAGCTTCAGTGTAGGACCTCAGGTTTAATCTCCTGAGTTTGAAAGTTTTGACATCTGTTTTGGGCAAGAGAGATGCTGTCTTGAACCTCTGTTACTGCACTGCTTTTCTTTTCACATCACACTTTTCCTTTCACATCCCAGGACCCATCCAGATTTGAGTTTCACTGCAAAACCCAGAGTGCTTCTGACAGCTCTTTCTGCAGGTGCTGTTGCAGCTTTGACTCTCCATATGGATATGGATAGCAACTTCACCTGGCAACTACATCAAGCATAACTTAATTTCATCTGAATTAGCACTTCATTGGTAATTATTAGCTGCTACAGCAGGTTCAACAGTCACCATCTGCTGCTTTTTTTGCAGTCCTCCACACACCCATTGCCAGTTGCCACTGCACCACTGATAGAGTGAGGCTGTTTCACGGCAGTGCTGCCTCTGCCTGTGTTCTGCATGTGGGCTGCTCTCTTCATCACCAGCCTCTACTGTTTCAGCCTTCAAAATCTTTGTCTGCCTGTCTCATGCCTCAAGTCCAGGCTGGCACATACAAATGTGCTGTTTGTGCGAAGTCACGTCTCCATAGCAAGCAACGGGGCCACTCTGGGAGGCGAGAGGTGATAAAACTCACATAGCAAACGCTGGAAATGTGCAGAGGTATCTCCTGCCCAAAGCAGCTTGTGCAGCTCCCTTTTCCTCCCTGCTGTTACTGTAATTTCTCATGAGGGAATAAAACACCAGGACTCAGCCCTCCTTGGGCTGGAGCTTTCTCCTGGGGCGCTCCTGGACAAGCCCCTCACTCAGAGCCCTGCTGAAGAGCAGACACCTCCCTGGCACCCTGGGACAACAGCCCCTTCCTTGCAACATGATGCCCACACCCCCCCATTGACGTGCACAGGCGATGTGTCACACGCAGTCAGGAGACACAGCCATTAGCTGTTGCTGGCCCTACCACAAGAAAACATTTTGAATTTTGTTTAACCTAGTTGCAACAACAAAAAGGGCATTTGTAACCCACAGAAAAAGAGAAGTGTATATACATACACTGCTGTCGTGCTCACTGCCATTAAATGGGCTGGCAGGCTGGGCTGTGTCAGAAGCGTGCAGTGCTGCCAACGAGATGGTTGGAATGTTTTCAGTACCTGCTCAGACAGCAGCTGTGGCATCTTAACAGCCATTGTCTTCCCTCAACATGCAACGTAGGCTTACAAGAGCTCCTAGTGGTGCACAGCCCATTTTACTGCAATGGGACATGTTCCTGGAAGACAAATTCAGCCACAGCTAATAGAAAAATGGCAACACTGGTTTGGGACCACCTGAGGCAATGATTACCTCTTGGTGTGGCTGCTTGTACAGGTGTACATTTGCAGCACACATAGTTCAAGTTCACTTTGCATCTCTCCTAATATTTGCTGCCACCTAAACTCTGTTCCCAATTTGCTACCCATTCATAGAGGTCCCTCAGTCATCTTCTCTGGCTGCAACCCCTTTTGTCCAGCATGGCCAGATTATGCCCCACCAGTTGGGTTGTGCCAGCACCCCACCATCCCTTAGCTGTCCCAGCCAAGCTGCCAGGGCACTGTGGGACCTGGGTTAGGTGGCCCTAGGGAGAGACATGCACCGTGTAAGACAACTGGCCACCGACATCTAGACAGGGCATGAGCTCCCACAGAGAGCCCATCTCCTCTGGTAGCAGCAGTGCTGCCAATGTCACCTTAACCCCCGTTTCTTTTTCCAGATCATTAACTGTTAAACAGGGAGAGAAAGCAGAAGTGAGTCCTGCTGCCCTGAGAACAGCCTAACATTAAAAAGGGATTGCTATGTATCGTCAACCCTCTGCTAATGTGCACGTTAGGGGATATCTTTGCCAAAAATAAGCAAGAATGACAGCAAGAGTACTTCTATGGGAAAAAAACCCCCAACTACCTTAGGCCTTTTGGCTTTCTTCTGCTAGCGTGTGCCTCTGTAAACTGGGATTCAATAGCAAGTCCCTTCTGACTCTGCCTGACGGGGCCCTGCTGTGACATGGCCCTGTGTGCTGGCAGCTGCACAGACACGGCAGGGCAGCAGACCCAGCTGGGGGGACTGGGTTGCCCAAGCAGAAGAACAGCTGCTGCTGGAGGCAGCGAGCACGGGCAGCACGGCAGAGCCGCGTGGTCAATAACCGCCTGCAAATCAAGGTTTTCAGTGGCCTGCCATGAAGTCTCAAGGTACCTTTGCTTCACCTTCACCTCAAAATCTGATTTTCATCTCAAGAACACAGGAGTTTCCCTGCTGTCATGGATGGCTGTCTCCTCCCATGCTCCCACTATTTTCAGCACAAAAGAGTTTCCAATTCAATGTCCCGAGTGGGAAATTCCAGCCGTAACTTGGCTGTGTTTTTAGTGCGGCGAGTGAGCAATCTGACTTGCAGCCACATGATTTGCTCTTGACATTGAACTGTTTGTTCTTTTCACATCCTGGCCACCTCTATCGTGCCTAAGCATCACTCATAAAATATATAGGCTTGAAAATGTAACTTCCAAAAAGCTGCAGAGCTGTTTGGCTTGTACTACTCAATAATTAGATCCCTTTCAACACTGTCAGTCTTTGTTTCTAAGGGTTCGTGTATCCCACCCACCCGATGCTGTTGTATTCTGGTCACACAGCTCATTCTGATGCGTGAGCGTGTGTTGTACTGCACCCAGCTCCCCACCTCCAGGCACCAGCAGCATCTGATGCAATTGTATTGATCAAAAAAAGATGAAACTGGTGACATAGCCAGCTATCAATCTTCCCTGACCTGCAAGGACTGCTGATGAGGATTTTAGAAAGTCCTAGGCAGACTTTTCAGCAGCTCCATTTGATTCTAAGGATTTTAAAGAATGCAGGTACACCTGCAGGAGGTGTAGGGGAGTGGAGCAGGAGAAGCTGGGCTTTGACATGCTCTTCAGTAACGCTTTATTCCCTTCTTGAAGGCCCACCCAACACCCTGGGTTAATGTCGAGAGAGAGAGTGCCACCTCATCTCCATCTCCTCCCTGCACCTTTGGGATGGTGTGCCCTCCAGAAGGCACCAGGAGGAGGCAGGTTCCATATGTTCCAGGGTGAGAGCTGCAGTTACAAGGAACTATGTGGTCATTGCAAATACATTTTTTTGGGAAGTTTTTCTTTTGCACTGGGCAAGAGTCAGACATTGCCTTCTGAAATGACCAAGGTACAGTTCTTCTGGCACTATTCCAGACTTAAATAAAGATGAGTTATAACACCAAGCTTTGTGAAAAGCATCAAGAAAAATGCTGATCAGGAAGTTTAGTGCAACTTCTTGGCAAAACTCAAGAAGGGAAGGATAGTTTAATCTTGATAGATTTATGGTTGCCTATAAGAAGGGGATAGGCTTGATGTGGATGTGGTTCAAATAACTAATTTCCAGTGAATTGTTTCTGCATCCTGCATTTTATCTGATTGATCCTTATACATATCTTGAGTCCTTCAGACAGACACTGTCCTCTCAGACGTAGTGCCAAATTCCAGTATGAGTGTTCAGGAGGGAGAGACAATACAATATAAATCCAAACTGAAATGAATTTCTGCTTCAGAGCAGCCTCCCATTATGACTGCTCTGGCAGCAGCTGCTGAAGTCCTTGCGTTACCCCCACTAGAGCCTGCAGCCAGTCTGAAGGCAAAAGCAACTTCATCTCTTCAAACCCTCCCCTGTCAACCTTAAGAGTCCTACCTCTGTAACACTGTACAACATGCTTATTTTATTAGTTTTGAGCCCCGGTTAAAAAAGCCAAAGTGGTTGACCAACAAATCCCTAAATATCTGTACTGTATTTTTAAACTTTTATAGTAATATGCCTACTTGTTCTCATTAGAAAGTTACTGCCTACATTCAATTAGAGATTAAATAAAGCATTATAAATTAACTTTAATTTCCCCATTTATAAATCATTCAGTAAACTTTCATTTATTCTCACTTATTCTGGTGTTTTCAGAGAGATTGCTCTTCTTCTGTCTTTGCAAACTATCTATAAGTAGTGTTATTGGGAATTAACTTACAGTGTAAAGGAACAAGGACAATCTTGCAGCTGTTACTGGTTGTATGCAACGTAAATTACACCAAGCACAAAGTCTGAAGAACATCGAGGTATCATTGTTTAGAAAAGTACAAAGCAGACTCAAAACCTTTAGAAAATACATAGAAAGCAAGTGAATTATCTGATTGCTGAAGAAGGCTACTAGGTTTGGCCTGAGAAAATTATAGGCTGCTCAGCAAAATTATGAAATCTGAAATGTCCAGGAAATCACAAGATAACTAGGTGTTGACAGAACACTGTCAGTAAAGCCAGAGGCCACATGGTGAAACATGGATGAGGCGCAGGACCTCTTACTAATGAATAACATGAAAATGCTTTAGAATGTATTAATGTGCTTGTCCTGGTTACCCTCTCTTTTTGGTGTGCTCTTCGAAAACCATATTAAGACCAGATTCTGAGGCGTTGGGCTACGATTCTAAGAATGACATCTTGCCAAAGATGGTCAACGTCTCAACATAAGACATTGACTGTAGCCATAAACACTTCTCTGCTTGAAATGAAAATCACATAAAGACAAGTTGCTTTAAGTTGGTGAAGGGTCTAGAGAACAAGTCCTGTGAGAAGCAGCTGTGGGAACTGGAGTTGTTTAGTCTAGAGAAAACTGAGCCTGGAAGGAGGTTGTGGCGAGGTGGGGTCAGTTTGTTCTAGAATCATAGAATACCAGGTTGGAAGGGACCTCACGGATCACCTAGTCCAACCTTTTAAGTAAACTATATGTGTATATATACTATAAATGAGATGGCCCAGCACCCTCTCAAGCTGAGTCTTAAAACTGTCCAGTGTAGGGGAATCCACCACTTCCCTTGGGAGATTATTCCAATATTTAATTACTCTAATGGTGAGAAGTTTTCTTCTAAAGTCCAATTGGAATCTCCCCAGGAGTAACTTGTACCCATTACTTGTATCCGTTACTGTACTCCCAAGTAACAAGTGATAGGACAAGAGGAAATGGCCTCGAGTTGTGCCAGGGGGAGTTTAGATTGGATATTAGGAAAAATTTCTTCACCGAAAGGGTTGTCAAGCACTGGAACAGGCTGCCCAGGGAGGTGGTGGAGTCACCATCCCTGCAGGTATTTAAAAGCTGTGTAGATGAGGTGTTTAGGGACATGGTTCAGTGGTTACCTGGCAGTGCTGGGTTAACAGTTGGACTTGATATTCTTGAAGATCTCTTCCAACCAAAACAATTCTATGATTCTAAGAAGGGCATGTCAGGCTCCACATAGCTCTGTGGCATACATATTTCTGTTGATATTTAAGAAGTAGCTGAATTAATTTGGGTTAGTCTGGTCCATCTCTAATCCAGATGGACATTTAAGGCTGTTTTTATGAATCTGCTTTCCCTGGGAAAAAGCCTGTAGTTATTGCCCAAATTGCATGGAGAGGGTTGCTCTGGAGTTAAGAGTTGCTTTGTCTCTACAGTCAGGCTGCAGAGGAAAGCCCACATTTGGGGATTTCCACACTTAGTCTGAGAGCGAGAGGAAATCACGTCCATAAACAAAGGCCTTAACAAACTGCATGAGGTGCCTCAGCACGTGGTTTAATAGCTGACTCATTGCTAGTGATACAGAAACCTCAGGTCTGTAACCCAAGTGGCACAGATTTATTTTTTTTTTTTTTAGGGAAGTCTGAAGGTTCACTCCTTTTTTGGAAAAGGACTAAAGACCTGTTGGGTAGGGGGAAAGAAAACAAAGCTAAAAAGATCCCAGGAAATAATTTACCAGCTCTCCTTCAGAGTTAAACCCAGTACATGCATTTAATCCTGATACTTGCTCTGATAATATGCTCTACACAGCTGGAAGTCTAGAAACTTTCATGAACTTTTCAGGTAATCTGCTCCAATGTTTCACTACTTTTACCATTGGAAAGCTCTTCCTATTGCCTAACCTTGCTGTAAGGTGAGATGTCTTTGTCATATCCAGACAGAATAAACTATTCATTCCTCTTTGCAGAAGTCTTTTCATTGACAAAGTTTAATTTAAGAGCAAGTTTAGGAAAATGTTTCTCAACAGGCCAGGTATTTCTCTGGCAAGTGCACATTTTATGCACTCAAATACAATTATCTGTTACTTAAAGTAACATTTATCCACTTCAGATTTCTTTAAAAATCCATTATTTGTACATGCAATATAAATTAGTTCAAAGTTAGCCTCAGTAGAATCATTATTCATCAGTTTTCCGGAGTATGTCCAAGAGAGTTTACCCAAGGGAAATAGTCTTTCAGCTGTTACATCAGGAGCAGATATGAATGAAGTATTTTTAGACTTTATTAAGTAACCAGGAAAATGAGATTTACAGATAAATAGAAAATTATACCACTTCTGAAATCAATACTCACAAGGCACGTAAACACATGCTCCTTGGTCTCTCAGTACATAATGCCCATCACACAAACACTATGTCCAACCTTCTATCAAGTCTGTAAACACCAGTAAACAGTAGAATTCCCTGAATGCTACACTATTTGGGGGCAGGAAGTGATTGAATTAAGACAACTGTTTTCTGAAATCAGAAGGAAGTCAGGTATTTCAGAGCTAGTACAGACTAGCACATATAATGTGTTTGTATCTTTCTGAGCAATGGTGTATTTTGCATGGGTATGCTTATAAGCAAAATATTTATCATCTGATTTTTAATGATCTAATGTATTTATAGCAGCTCTTCCAACATATCACAGTCAAGATGGGACTATTTTGCTTTTAAGGCTATCAGAAAACACTTTGTATGCTGTTGAAGAGAAGCATTATGCAATTACTGAAAGAGTCTTTTCATCATCCTTAATAAAGTTTAATTATTGTAGCCTTACCTAATGTGCAGAAATAATTTAGAGGAGCTGTAAAATATTTTAAGATCCTGTTCACTGCAGGTTAGAGAGATAAACATCTTGCTAGAGCATACCTCAATATTTCCATGCTTTGAGAGCTGACAGACTAATTCCCAGATTTTTTTTCTTAAGATCTGCAGGAAAGCCATCAAAAGGTTTTGCCATATCAACTTCAGGAGTACGCTTCTCCTGCCTATGATCTAAAAAAGTATCTGGAAGCAAGTATTGCTGCTTCTTGTCTACTAACTTGCAGACAAAATGGTGTTTTCTAAATATCAACATTAGCTGTGGCAACTGCAAGCAGGGGTACATCAGTAAAGCCCAAATCATCTGTTTATAGTGCATTTGCTGCATTTTTAGATGTGCATAATGCTGGTTTACTGAGGTCTTGACAATATTCATCTAGAGATCACATTATTCTTTCCTACCTACCCAACAATAAAAAACCATGTGGGTATTTCCAGGGTTTTAAGGCATCGGTGGCCGCAATCTTTAGTTGTTTTTCAAACAGAAAGAAGATCATGTTATTCATAGTAAAGGAAGCTCTCACTCTAAAAAGCTAGACTGCTTCAGAAATGGGTAGAAAATGTTACTGCATTTACTGTCACAGAGATTTATGTGAGTAACTGCACAGTACGATTGCGGTTTGCCGCTTTTACAATGCTAATTTCTGTTGTTCTCTCTAAAAACCTATTGAGGTTTTTATTGTAGAAGCTATATTACAGTTAGTTTTTCTAATCTATTCTGTTTTCCAGCTCCCTTACATCTGACAGTACCCCATCAGTCATAAAGAAATATTTTCTGCATGTGTTGATAAGCCTTATTATGCCTGTGCACCTAAAATGATCTGTGCTAAGTCATTCCTTCACTCAGGAAGACAATAAAGAGCGTTGCTTCCTACATGGGCAGGAGCAGACATGCTGGGGCAAACACTGCCATTGCATTCGTGGTCGTTATCCATGGAGACCAGTCAAACACACCATAGTATTTCAAACTGGTCTTATTTCACAATCAGCCTGTAGGCCACACATGTACTCTATTTAGTCAATATTCAAGTAATGAAAAATGGGATTAAAGTCACCCCATGATCCTGGAAGCTCAAGCATTTAAGCAAAATCATAGGTTTTAGTTATTCATACAGGCTATGGCTATTTTAGAGACTAAAGTAAATGTAAAGCATATTTTAGTATGGAATTAATAATGTTTCCGATCTTTTGCAATGTAAACTGTTGTTAGATCAAATTCAAAAATGTGTTTCAACAAGTAGTGGGCACCTAGCCTTCCGGCACTGTGCGTGACAGAAAATCAAAGAACCTTTCCAGAGAAGCAAGACCCTTCTCTGGTTTTTGCCCAGCCAGGCTCTTCAGCCTTCAATGTCCATGGAGCCTCCACTCCAGGTCATCCAAGAGCATCCTCCTATTCATGTCTTTTCTGAACTCAGTTCTTGTCTCCAGCTCTAAAAGCAGTGCTTTTCCAATTCCATGATCAAGTCATGAAACCCTCATTTTACAGCTTCCCTCCCTGCTCACTAAGTGCCAGTAACGTAGTAACTCTTTATGGGCTGGGGGCCTCACCTATTTACAGGCTGCAGGATGAACATTTCCAGAGGCCCTTGTTATGACTTCTGCGCAGAAGTTTCCATGCCATGCCTGAGTGAATTGGCATCCCATGACACTCTAGCACAACACTCCGTGAAATGCTGAATTTACTTTTGCAATAAAGCATATTACATTTACATAGTCACTAACATTAACTTTTCAGAAGTTCTCCTCACAGAAGATTTCTGTACTGGGGTACAGGTGCAACACTTAATGCATAGTGTAATATAGCAATTTCCTGAGTAAACTTGGTCATTCTCAAAAATGGTTTAATAGTTTTTTCTATAGAAGACAGATATTCTTGATTTTATCCAAAGACTGGGGCTCCTCGCACTACAGACAAGTGCCTTCAGAGAAGACAGATCACACTGAAGATAATAGATCCTTAACTCATAACTACCACTCTCACACCACAAGGAAGGGAAGCAAGGGATGCTCCTGAAAATCAGCAGTATCTGATCACACACCCTCAGTACATGGAAGTACCTTCTCCCATTGAGCTCAGGTTAGCCTAACAGACTGCAAGCCCTCTTGTCGTGCAGCTCTACCTTTTGTCCAGTTGTGTGTACAAAAACTGGTCAACCTCCTTGCTTATGAGGTGAAAATAAAGCCTCTTCGTTCATCTGTCACCTGCCATCTGCATATGAAGAACCTTTCCCACACTTGCTGTGCTGAGGACCTCTGTGTAACACTGTTCCTCATGCAGGAGAATCACATTGTCCGCTACAACCTCTTTTTCTACATGGTTTAACTTTCACTCTCTCTGTGTTGCAGAGAAAATGCCACACACTCATAAAGCCTGGCTGGCCGTGACAGCCTCCATCCCAGGGTATGTCTGAGCCCTTCCAAGCCAGGTTCTTCTGCTCTGCCCTCTCCATGCACTGCAACAACTGCTGTCCGTGTCCTGAGCACACAAATACCCTGCACCCATCTTTGCACAGCAATATTGATTCTGGGAGCAAAGAGGGAGTGATGATGGAAGAAGAAAGGAAAACCCAAAAGAGGAAAGACTAATCTTTTTTTCAGAGGTCTTGAGAAAGTGAGACTCCACATTATTGCTGTCTTCCAAAACACATTATTAAAAGCCAACATTTTAAAAATTATTTCTTTAGTGCTTTTCTGGAAAAAAAATATAGCTGATATCTTGTTAAGTGAGTCATGCAGATTCTAAAGGATGTATTGGATTATCTTAATCCAACAAAGTCTTAATCTAAGACTCTATTTCTCAGGCTATTATGAACATTTGAAAGTAGAAGAAAATGGATTTTATTATTGGGAACATTAAACCCATGTACATCAGACCTTATGAGTTGAGATCAGTAACTTTTACAGCAAGTAATTATTCACAAGTCTTTTTAATAGATTTAAAATCCCAGAGCAACCTTTTTGTAATTTCCAGCCTCTCTTAAACAGCAGATATTTTACAAAATTAAAGACTTTTTATAACTGAATAGCCACTCGTGCTTATGTAAGCATTTTCAATGGCCTTATGCATTTTATTTCTGCTATAATTCTCCTAGTTTCAGCATTAACCTTTCTTACGACCACCCTCTAGGCTGAAGAAATCTCTATTACAACAAACCTCTACAAGGTAATCCAAGTTTCTGGACAGCACACTTGTCAAAACCAGTGTGCCAGGTGCAATGCCACTGGTACTGTAGACAGTTGTAACCAATTACTGAGTTTTGACCAACTTTACTAACATTATCTTCTAGTTTCGTTTAATTTTTGTTTTACTCTCCCATTCTCCCCAAAGTGCTAATCATTTGATGCATATCTTGGCCATTGTGTTGGAGTGGATACAAAGGTGTCCCTGTGTAGTATCTCCTGATGGAAGTGAGCCACTGTAAAGGACCCCATGGAGATCCCTTGCTGTCACTTGGAGGACAGCCTCCTCATTCAAGAAGGAGGAGGAGGTATCTCTCAGCTCCCAGCACAACACGCAGATGAGGTTCTCCAGAGCTTCCTTGCCCTGGTTTAGTGGCAAACGTATCTTGGTAGCAGAATTCTGCCTGCATGCAACAGTGATAACCCTCGGATGGTCATCACAAGGGACTCATACAAACTCACCCTGGCCTTATTGCTTCGATGTCATGCCTAATAAGAGACCTACATGTCAGTCTCTGATCTCATTCAAGCCTATATATTAATTTTAACTTATATGACGCTGCAGCTGAGGAAATAATTCTTTTCCTGCATCCAAAATTCAACAATTCACCCCAAATATATACCACTTTATAAAGCCAGTTTATCTATCCAGAGATCTTCAGATCCTAACAATTAGAAAAATAAAATACACACAGGCATGCAGGCCTATCTTCATTCCTTCTTGCATTTGGAGGCAAAACCTTTGACCAAGAAACCCTGGATTTCAGTGACACTAAGCAGTCAATTCAGTGCCTCTCCTAGTATACTCTGGAGTTTGTGACTATTCCTGTTTTTTGAGAAACAAGGTACTGAATATATACAAAAAGCAACTCCACAGGCGAGTAGAATGGTCTAATGATTGCCAAGCAATCTTAAAAATGTTTGTGCATGGGAACTACTAAGTACTTACTCCTGTTGCTAAAGACAGATAACAAGGTTAAAAGTATCACACAGCAATGTATCCTGGAGGTACGAGATCTCACCTTGTGTGGAAGTCCTCAGTAACTGAGAAGGTAGATGAAAAGTTAAGACAGACTTAGTATTATTTATTAATCTCCTTTTTCTAGTCTTAAAATAAGATTTATAGCTACTACACAAACATCTTCCTGACATCTTCACACAAGACAAATTATTCTAAGAGAAAAATACATTATAAACAAAAAGAAAAAAAATACAGATATAATAAATCATACTCAGTTATAATTTAATTCTGTAGTGCTCCATCTTCTTCTGCCCCTCTCCCCCAGTGTAGGGATGACTATAAACATCTCGAGCAAATTCAGAATCAGCAGGGGTTGCTTTAGGTCATATCTGACCAAGGTAGCATATGCCAGGAAATAAAACCAACGCATAAGAACATTGTTGTTGAAATTCTAACTACAAAGCAAAGTCCCTTGCTTTCTGGGGCAATTTTAGTTCTCCAATAGAAAAAACCCCAGCAGATTAATTTCTTCTCCATCAAAAAAAAAATAAAAATCTCTACCTGTGACTCCTTATTACCTTTTGGCCAACTGATTAGAAATCAACAAACATTTTCTCAGAAAGTATATAAAAACCTACTTCACAGGAACATAAATCAAGCATTGGAAAGGTAACTTAATGAAAATAAAGCATATTAAGTAAACCACTATTTTACTGAAAATATACATTTATGAGACCAACGTGTTTTCTTAGGTGACATCATTTAATGCTTTTAAACACAGATTGAAAGCAGATTCTTAAGTAAAGATTCAGTTACATAGTTCTTTCTGCAATTTTTTACAAGATTCAAGTAATTTTACCCCAAAACTCATAAATTTTTCATTCACCTAAATCTGTATTTCAACATTTGAATACCTAATTTGTGAATTAGTGGCACCAATAAAAGACTTGAGGATAAAATAATCTTCTGTTGGCTTTATTGCTTTTCTGACACTTTTCTGTCTCAGTCTTCGACACTTTGAGCCTGACTTTTCATTCAGTCAAAATGTCATTTTAATTTTGAAACAGTCAGAGACATCTTAACAGATAAAACTCCTCTATGCAGAAGACTTCAGCCTTTCAAAATAGTTTTCTCCCCAGCAGAATTCAAAACCCTCTGTTAATACAGAAAAATATTTTTTTTCCCCAAGAAACACCACCAAAGAGTCTCTGCTTGGCCAAGTGCCCCAAAGCTGTGGGGCTTGAAAACCCTCAAGCCCTACTGATGGGTACCTGCCAGAGGAAACAGGAAAATAAGCTGCTTGGAGTCATAAATGGGACAAAAGGAAACGTGGTTTATGGGGACCAGTGTCACAGGCACTCAGGATTCTGGCTATCCTTTCCAGACCCAGCCACACCAGTGCAAGAGGTAACTGTTTTTCAGGATCTTCCTACCTAAACACTCCCTCATTCCTTTAAACCAAATTTAAACAATCAAGCCCATTATTCCCCATCCAAACCTTTGATTTGCCAGGATTGATTTTGCAGGATGAGTATTAGGGAGCACTTGACCAGGAGCTCACCTTGGGGGGCAGCCTATGGCAAAGAAGCTGCGACAACCCCTTTCATCAAGCACAGTGGTACTGGAAGAAAATACCTCTTTATGGCTTCCACTGAATCAGAACAATCTCCACATAACATTTTAGTTTTGACAAAACCCAATAAATTCTGCTGAGTAGGTGTTCTTATTGATTTTTTTCTTCCTAACCAGCTGCACAATTGCTAAGAAACTGATGCACTGTCAGACATTTCAGTGACTAAGTAATGAATAATTGGCACTTAATCCGACTAACTGTCGCATTAGGCAGTCTCTGAAAGCCTGTTCACAGTAAATACTGGTTTTGAGTGGGGAGTTGCAGGTACAAATATTCCCAGTGTGAGTTTCTTTATTCTTTCTTCTTCAACTATTGCCTCCAAATAAGCTCATCTCTCCTTTATGTACATTGCAACATTTTAGTTCTGTGACATTTTCATCCTGTGAGATTTTCAGCATAAAATATTAAATCCCACTCTTACCTGCAGAGGCCTTTATAATCATTCATCAGCCTTTATAATCATACTAAAGTGTTTGATTCTGCCCAAAGCAACGTCTAGGAATAAGGTTATTGTGTGTTGACTATCAGCTTTCCTCAAATGAAGTTGCATATGCTATAGACAGTGACATGTTCCACAGCCAAGTGTCCACAACCACATTTATGGCATCATTTGAAACTTCCCAAGTAGAGCAAATAGAAACAGAATTTGAATCTGAAACCTTCAAATTTACTTTCCCAGGAATATATTGGATTTAATATTCCTTTCTTTAGGCACACTAGAAAAAGTGTTCAATGACAAAAAAGAAATGCAGCACTGTATTGGAATATAAACCCAAATGATTATGTGAATTGCCTCTCCACTTATGCCATGAACAGAAGAAAATATTGAATGGTTAAAAAAGCAAAACAACAACAACCACAAAAACCAAAACCAACAAAAATCCCAATCTATGAATCTGTTGGCTTGATTGATCCCTAGTTCTTATTCATGTAAAATATTTAGGAGAATTAACTCCTTGTATGGAGCAGAGCAGTCTTGGCAATGAAGAAGGCTTGCCCTCCAAGTATCTTAACCCAAGACAGTTGCCTGCCATACCTCTAGTGTAACTCTTTAAGGCATAAAACTTTCCATCCTCCAATTTCTCTAAGAATAAACAAACCCTGCTACTTAGAGCAAAACACAAATCTTGCCCCACACATACCTCCTCATCTCCATCATTTTTAGTGCAAATGTCTGAAGCAGTTCATTGAAGAAAAAGCTATTAAGGAACAACAAGCCCTAGTTTCCTTTCAGCTTGCAAAGTCATTAGACTGGCAAAGCAGTTACAGTGTTAATTTATTCCTGGCAGATAAATTAACTGCTTCTTTGCAGACACTGGAGGAATGACTCACATCATTAACACAAGTTAATTAACTACAGTCTTTCCCCCTTTCCACCTCCCACCTTTTTCTCCTTTGGGCATAAGACTATGACTGGAAGGTCAGCTACACTGCATTTCACAGTGTTTCCAGGGATTGTCCCTGTCTCCTATCCCTAGTCCCAGGGTTCAGCCTCAAAAACATTAGGAGCAGCTTCTGCTCCTGGGACAACTGATTGACTCTGCTGGGAGACTGGCCAGGGACTAAATCCATTCATCATTTTTCACAGTCATAGCAGTCAGCTAAATATCAGCAATACCTTCTACACCACAGCAGCAAGTCTGCCAGGAATGTTATTAGGACCTGTTTTTTAGGTGTTTTTACACAAAACACAGCTAGGAAAGTTTCCTACAGACTGAAATTAGAGGGCTTGGTCCTTCAAGCAGTCATTCACGCACAAGCAGCCCTTACCTGCACGCTTCATCAATGGCACCATTCACGTGAGATTTTATGGTTTACGGGATTAGACACTCTATGTAATGTCTCAGGCAGAGACGCAGCCACACACTCGCGCATGGCTGAAACCCAGCCACACAGCACAGTCCTTCTCCCCTCTGTCCATCAGCAGCTGAGAGAGTCGGAAATACAAATATTAAAAAAAAAGAAAAGAAAAAAAGGTGGATGGAAGTTGCCTTTTAAATCCTTGATTTTGTCATCGCTTAGAAAAATCCGACTGCTTTTCAGATGTATGCAGTCTCCCTTTAAGCCCACCACGATGAATTCAGCCTTCACACAGGCCTGTGCTGTAAATTGTGGTAAATAAAATGCTGCTAGCCCTACATATGTTTGCCAATATAACGTATTTCAACAAGGCTTACATTCAGTTTTTACAGGTATCATGTTAATACGTTTATGTCATTTTTTTTCTTAAACAAATCCTAGCAGGGACAGGGACCATTTTTAAGGATCTCTATCTTTGCAATTGCTGCTTTATCTTCATCATGGGACACCTGCTTATCTGCAGGCCCTTTGTTTCAGTAAAATTAGTGTCTTGCCACATCAAGAAAATTTCAGGTTCTGCTGTTTTTTAGGTTAAACAAGATGATACAGCAACTCTAAGTAGAACCTGTTATGCTGGCTTAGGTCTTCAGGCATGGTATGTGAGTTTCAGGTGCTCACTTAAATTAACAGGGATGATGAAGGAGGCACTTGTACCTTAACTCTCTCCAGCCCTTGTGGGAATAAGACTATTAGAGCCTGCATTTCGCTAGTGACACTACCGTGGCATAAACATTAATTCTCTGTGAGTTAAAATCTTGGTTACTGTGTCTCTCAGAGGAGGTGTTCACCTCATCTGCTCTCAGACAAGCTTCTGCAATAAAAACACTGCAGTGGGGTTTGCAGCAGGTTCTCAATCCATAAACTGCTCACTGCCACCAGTCCCAACAGTCCACCCCAGTGTCCCAGGGTATGCCAGGCACAGCAGGTCTCTGACCAAACTAACCCCCCAAGCCAGACCAAAGAAAGGAAACACGAGATCCCATCGTTACTTGTGACAGAGCACTGGGTGCTGGTGTGGGCAGTATCTTTTCAGGGAGAGCCCTTTCTGGATCACTTGTGTAGGGTCTGTAGGATCCAGCAGCAAACCAACCTCTTCATAACAGCCTAACTTCAAATATGAACTTCCCAATACCCTCAGTGCTGCCCAGAGATGCCTGTACAACCAGTGTTAAAAAGAAACCTCTCTGCCTTCCCTAATTCTGGCCCAAATTCTAATTCTGTTGGCCTTGAATGATAAAACACCCCGGCCCTTCATCCTTGCTATGACCATAGCCTGACTGCTAGCCCAGACCACATATGCTTTTCATTTGCTCATTAGGATCAATAAGAGAATTTGCAACAAAGAGGAAAAGAAATGGCACTGAATACAACGACTTACAGGGCATTTAAAAAAAAAAAAAAAAAAAAGAGAGAGAAGAAACAGGCTCCCAAAAGATTCACAGTTAAGAGTTTGATTTATGGTAAGGAAAATGTATATGTCTATATAAGTATGGCTATGTAATAATAAGTATAAATAGTGTGTGGGTTGGAAGTTTTAGCTTTAGCATTCAGGTCTAGGGTTACTGATAGTAGTTTCCAAAGTTTGCAGTCACATCTGAAAATTGCAAGGATAAGAGTAAGATCTTGTGTGTGAGGACTAAAGCTTAGCTCAGGTGTAAGCAGGGCTCGTTTGCTTATGGGTTGGTGTGAAGGACCAGGGGCTGAACAGCAGGGACACCAACAGTTAGGATGAGAAGCTAGACATAACTGCTGCTGTTCGCAGGAGGGATGAGACAACTGCTGTGCCCCTCTTGCTAATGAGCTAGGGAAGGTTTAAAGGGTAGAGTGTGGAAGATGGATGAGGTAGGTGTATTGCCTGCTGGCCCGAGGTAGCAGAATTATCAGGAGGGAGAATGGGTTATACTTGTGTTGGTCCAGGTAGGGCTTACTGGAGTAGGTTTAAGGATATTACTGTGTGAGCCTACACTAGCTTTTTCAGAGTTACAACATGCTTTTAAAGTTAATCCTCTAATCATTCCCACTTACTCTGCACTGCGATGTACCGCATGCAGCTTTGGTGCATGTAAATAGACTCCTTGCAGACAAAACAAACCTGAAAGGCCCCCTCCAAGTTTACTCCCACCCTTAAAGCAGACATGTGGGTCTGTAATTCTATCTTGCTAGTGCACCAAGGTCTGCAGGACAGTCTATTCTTGGAGATACCTAAACAGGTTCTAGCAGCATGTCACAAGCTGCAGTGAGAGGCATTGTTTTTCAGATAATATTGTGGGTCCCAAAACAACCTGGCCAGATAAACTGCTACACAAGGACCTGAGAAAAAACTGACCTTGTAACAGAAAAGATCTCACTTGTATTTAACCTAGCGCAGTAAGAACATCAACTGGACAGAGGCTGTTCAGAGACTGCAGCAAGTTAAAAGAAATGCAAAGTCAGAGTAAGATATCCATAGTAGATGTGATAAAACCTCTGACTTGATATAAAAAACAATTTTGCCTAGCACATAGGAGCTTGTAAAGTGTGACTGATGAGAAGAGGTGAACGGAGAAGGAAACTAAAGAGAGATCAATTTCCAACATCAAGGAGCATTGCCAGGACCTGAGAAAAAAACCAAGAACCTGAGATGTTCTGTGGTGAGCTTCCCATGTGATGTGTAAAATTGAATCTGCTCTTATTTAACTATAGCTTTGCTTATTTGTAACAGATACAAAGTTAATCTAACATGTCCCATAGCTGTTGATAATAAAGTTACACCCTAGCTGACTAGTGACCGTGTCACTGTATTTGCACTTTGAAGTGTGATGGTAGAACACAACAGCTATTCCTTTACTGTAGGGATTCACTTGTCCCCTCCCTGAAGAGCTGGCAGCTCTCACCTCATCTGGCTGGCCCAGCTGGTGAGCCACAGAGCCTGCAGTGCCTGTGGAGGCTAATGCAGCTCTGCCTGCCCCCAGCCAGGCACCAGTTGGAATGGATCCCATGCAAAGCACCACTGTTTTCCAAGAACTCAAGGAAAACAAGCACCTGGATCAGTTCATATGCATTTCCCACTCTCATTACCCAGAAGTAGAGAATTTGGACAATAGTTTCAGAGACTTTTAATACAACTTTAACAGAAAGAGTCCCCAGGAACTCATTGTCCATTCTTCCTGAAACAAAAGGATGTCCAGGAGGTCTGCAGGCAGTTAATCTAAGGTGTTTTCCTGTAACAGCTGCTGTATTTGTAAGATTTAGCCCACCATTTTCCCACACAGTGTCTTTGGCCAAAGACCAAATTCAAAGGTGGGGCAGCAACCATGGTGTCACTTGTAGGGCAGGAAAAGAATGAGAGATACAGAACAGAGATAAAGCATGAACATATGCAGCAGTAGAGGCAATAGTAATTTCTGCATGGTCCACTGAATGGAAAGCAAATGTCACCAAGTGAAGGACAGACTCACTTATACGTTTGTGGGTTTGGTTTGGGTTTTTTATTTTCTTCTCCAGGTAGATATTTCCAGGCTATTGTTAGGTTTCCAGCTAGAACTGGTGCTGGATAAAGGGCTGCAAAGAGCAGGCATCTGAAAGTCAGATAGAAGGCACTCTGACTCAAAATAAGGACCAATGCTTAAATTAAATTGTTCTTGCTCCTTCAGGGATCTCCCCAGCCCTAAGCAAGTTCAGGAGGAGCTTAAGTGTGAAGCTCTGGACTGGTAGTATTGAATTGCTAGAACATTCACTGTGCCCTGCTTGTTTTTCCTTTACTTTCAGATTTCTGGAACACTTGTGAAGAAAGGTTAGGGTACTCCTTAGGGTTACAATTGCTGACATCGGGAACAGTTTAGTCATGCATCTGTCATGTGCAGAGGAGTGGGATGGAGATTCACTCTGAAAAGAGAAACTGGGTTGAGGCTAGTCATGATAAGTCCATCTCAACAACTAAACAGTATTTTTTTCTCTTGAATGATTATTTAGACCTAAGATGAAGACTGGAAAGGGAATGAAAGTTATGGAAACAGGGCTGAAGATCTCAATTTAGTGGTGCAAGGTTCAATGACAGAGAATGAGTTGTGAGGCCACGTGCAAGAACAGTTTCTTTGTTACTCTAAGTTTAAGGACTCACTAAAGAGAAGAAGCAGCTCTGGGATATATAATTAAGCCAAGATTCAACTGAAGAGCTAGTTTGATTTACAGATACTGAAATGCCTGTGGACTGGACTGCTCCCGGTAGGAAAGTATGATCTTTCTTCTTGTTTGGATAAATTGTTTATTATTATTAAGCCTGTGGCTTGGGTTGTGGTTATGTTTATGGTTACGTCTGGGTTATAGAGAACAGAGACTGAAGGACTTAAATCTTATCAGGCCTAGCAAGTTAGGATGAAGACTGGTACCAAAAGGAAGAAGACTCCTTATGAATACATCTGCTACTGGGACATGTCTCTAGGTGAAACTAGCATAGGAGTGTGGTTAGCATGTGTCTACTGGGCAACAGTGGTGGTGAAACAGTTCCTCTCTACTATTCATTCTAAACTTGAGTGTTTTACAAGACTCATCAACAAGACTTTGTCTTAGGCTAGTCCTACATACTAAATGTATATATTTCTACGCATAAAAACTTCACCTTTATTTCTACCCATAAAGTTAGGCTTTAGTCTTAAGACAGAGAGGCTTAGCTGGAAGAAAACACACTGTAAGCTATTCTTGCCTTCTAGCAATGCTCCTCACTGGAAGAGGCAAGTCTTAAAGCTCACAGTCATGAATATATATCTTCAGGTCCTGCTATCAATAACTCAGCCCCAGCACAAGGCACATTATTAGCCCTTTACCCAAACACATAAAATAAATAAATAAAGTACACACACACACACGTGCTTCATTTATTTATGGGCATATAGTCTTCTGGAGGAGGCTGAAGTAATATGAAAACCATTCTCTACATCTTGCATGCCCTTCATCCTAGGCAGAGTCTGTACGTTCTTGGTTTAAGCCAAACTTTTATGGGCCTGGTACTCAAAAATCCAAACTCCAGTTGGTATATTTATAGACTGGAT
Source organism: Megaceryle torquata (assembly GCA_024611175.1). Taxonomy (NCBI): domain Eukaryota; kingdom Metazoa; phylum Chordata; class Aves; order Coraciiformes; family Cerylidae; genus Megaceryle; species Megaceryle torquata. The sequence continues at coordinate 26,549 of JANIJG010004777.1, read as the reverse complement.
TAAGAGTCTACAAAATTTACACCTGCCTGATTCCTAGACATGGCACCTTGAAGGATCCAAACAATCAAACTAGTATTTCAGGCTCTGCTGTTTCCAAACTTAAAATTGATTGTATCTTTTGAACCCTTAAGCAGGCTGTAAAGAAGCACAAAATATTCTTGCCTCCTGGCACAAGACTGTATATTAATTCACAGTGCCTTCTGTATTGTAGCTTTAAACATCACTCTTCTGTCCCTGATTTCTATTACACCCAATGCCTGGACATAGAGTCCCACGATACTTAGCACAGCTTGAAAAAAGAATGAACTCTTCCCCCTTGACTACCAGTCTCAATCCTAAACTGCCACATAGTTATCTACTTTCCATCAGGCTCTGCTAACCATAACCTCTACCTTAGCTGCAGGTCACAGAAAGACATAAAATAGTCTTCTCTTCTGAAACGAGCCCATAACCTTGACCAGAGTGATACTTATTCTACAGCTAAAAGCCTAGTTATCAATCCAAGCTGTCTATCACCTTAAGGAGAGACCAAGCATTGACCCCAAACTTAACTATATCCACTGAAAATGCCCTTGGAGCCCCACCTCAGCCTTCCTTCAAAAGTCATTTTTGTCGCCCAGAAATAACTAGTATTTTTAGCTCTGACTGATGTGAATAGTAAATAAAGCCAAAGCATAGCCTTAGCTACACACCAAGTGAACCCTATCCCACAGGGCACTCATCTTCCAAACCCAGATCCTGTTCTCAGTTACAACCCCAGCACCAAATAAAGCTCCGTAACTGCTTATGTCTTCAGAAGTGATTTTCGTATCTGCTGCCTCCTAGAACCAATCCTAGGTACATCACTGCAGGCCCAGCAAAGTCTGCCAGTAGAAATAAACTATTCTGTCCAGGACACACAGAACCATAAATGGACAGCATTTTTACATTATGAAGATACTAGAAATTAGATTGTGGAAACCAACAGATTCCAACCTGCATGAAAACAAAGCATAAATCTGTGATTCTGTCTCAGCATCTCTCTCAGCAGTAGGCCTGTGTGTTTTCCAGGGTAATCAATAAAGCTGAACATTTGTCACTTTTTATTTAGAAGAACTCAAATGCAATACAACATGAATGTAGTCAGAGACCCCTCACAGAAGTCATTTTCCAAATGAGGCTTCCTGGAAAATAACTTTGGTTTCTTGTGGGAGATGGTAAGGAAATGGAAGTAATTCCCAAACAAACAAAACTCAATGCCAGAGGCATCTTTTGCATTTATATATGGTTGATGTTGACTTGGCATTTGAGGGAAAAGGGTTGTTGCAGGGTTTCACAAACTGGTTTTGCTTCTCTTGAGTTTACAATGAAAATATACATAGCATCAAAGGACACCTCAGAAATATCACAGTTCATGTAGCTTTGGTACTTGCACCCATGTGGATTCCCAGTAGATAGTACAGTGTTAGTGTGATTGCAGGCAAAAACTTGAAGTCACTAATGATGGGGGACATTTTACTTTAGGTCAGATGTAGATAATTACACTGCAGATGTCTAGACACTCTGGAACTCCTTTATATCTTATGGAGGGAAATAGGTACTTTGAAAGAGCAATTCCTCTGAGCTAAATTTAGGACTCTGCTCTCAGATGACATGAATCGTATTCATCATGAATCTTTTTCGTCTTCAACTACATCTCTGTCACTATGAAGAGAGCTGAAGGTGAGAAGCTGAGATGTAGACATCTACATTTAGTCAGATAAATCTTTTAAACTTGCTTACTAGCCTGAAAGATCAGGATCCAGAATAAACAGCAAATTTCCATACATGCTGCCTTTATGGCATTATGATTTATAGCTTCATGAAAAGGACTTTCAAGGGTATAACATAACATGGGATTTCTTGTAGTTATTCTAAAGTTGGTTTTGGGTTTTTTTTCTGTTTTTGGTTGGTTGCTTGCTTGCTTTTGGGGTTTGGTGTTTTTTTGGTATTATCTCCACTTCAGAATGAAATCCTTCTATGAAACAGGAGAATCCAGTTTAAATAAATGTTTGCAATACTGGCAAAACTTCTTTAGGTCTGCTGGTCTGGTGGCAAAGGCTGGCGTAGAGAGGCTAAGACTCAACAGAGTGGTGGCAATTTATGGGTTATAAACATTTAGCCTCGGATCTCTTTCCTCCAACCTCATGAGAACCAGAGGATGCAAACTGGAAGATTACCACTCCTGTGAGTGGCTACATTTCATAAAGTCACCTTTGGGAATGCTTCAAAGCGAAGACTCCACTTTCTGGGAACTGTACATATATTCCTCTACTCTTTACTAGGGTTTAGTCACCTACTGGATATAATACCTACTTCTTACGTATTATACTTAATCACACGGCTGAAAAGAGCCATCTCAAACACTACAATCAGGGCTTCTCATCTGATTCTTGGAAAGTAATGTTTTTAATGCTCATCCTTTCCCAGCTACGGTTGATTAAATGATAAGATTCAATATAATGTATGGGGGGAGCACTCACCACCCCTCCTTCCACAGTGTCTGATTATGGGATAGGCAGCTGTGAGACTGAATGGCTTCTAAGTATAAACTTGGGGCCTATTCATTTGCCATGGACCAGTCAGAAGGCTGCTTCACGGTAATAAGTATATATAATGTAGTGACATTTCAATTCTATCATGGTACCAAAGGCATGTAGTTTCTCTGTGAATGACAATTAAGCTAGCCAACTGTATTTTTACTTAGTCTTTAGTACCCTACCAGAGCTTTTTGCCTACTTTTCTACCAATCAAAAATCCACACTCCCGCCAAACAACGCATTAGAATTACCACATACTTACTGCAAGCCATACTATCTTACTATTCGAAGGGGAGGTGAGTGATTGCCTGTCATTGGAGACAAGAATTTCACTCCATTTATTTTCCAGGAAGCAGAATTAGCTCTATATGAATACTGAAAGCTCTACCCCTTAAATATGTGCTATGACTATGTGAGTTGCTACAGTGCAGCTTGAGTAGATGTGCCTAAGCTGGATGGCTCAGGTGCTACATGTAAAGTACCTGAAGTAATGGTGAGCACAGCACAGGTTGCAAATCCTTCTCAGACCAGGGGTAAATGCTCTTAATTCAATGCCATGCTGCCTCAGTTATACTATCAGCTATGCCAAATGATCTAACCTAATGCTGTATTTCTGCCTTCCTATCACAGCCTTCTCATCTCATTGGTTTTTGTTTCTTTCTTTTTCTTTTTCTTTTTTTTTTTTCCTAGCTTAAATAGATTGAATGAAGAGAAGATGAACAAAAAAAATTGAACTGTTCATGCCATTCATGGACAATACTTCTTAAGAAACCATTTCCCTATATTCAAAATATATTCCCTTCAGAAGAGAGATTAATCTTTTAAGGAGAAATTAAAAATGCCCTTGGAGATGAGGTTTGCTTCTTCTTGTTTGATAGATGCAGGAGACCTGTCCTGGCTGGCAATGGTGAGTGGGAAACATTACTTCTTCCAAAATCCTTTTTAACCTTTTTAACTCTCAAACTACCTTCAGTAGACAGGCACAAACATAGCTGCTTTGAATTTAGATAATCTGTGGAATATAGTAAGGAGCTTGTGGACCTGAAAAGCAGCCAGTATCTTACTTTTTTAAATTGCCAGAGGGATTATAAGAGTTCAGATAATTACTTTAAAGTCACTTTAAGGCAAGCAAGGTCAAACTAAAAGCAAATAAAATTTTTGTTTACAAAATCCAAACAAACAATACAAGTTAACAGTTTGTAGGAGCAAATATGCAGGAACAAAAAGGAAGAAAAAAGATGTATATTTCTACCTAGGGTTTGGGTGATGCTTTGGGATGCCAGGCCTTCCTTAGAACTGTATGGCAGCAATCAATGATGGTGAGGAGAGAGTCTGGGGCATTTTTTCTATGGGCCAGTGAAGGGTGAAGTAGAAGTGAGGAGAGGAATAAACCTCGAACACAAGCGACTGACAAAGATGTGGGCTGCAGAGGGAAATCCTGCTTCCTGTCTATAAATGGAGACTGAACACACAATGCAAAGTAGTCCTCAGACAGAACTGCTGTGAAGCATCCTCCAGATCATCTACCATATTATATAGGCTGTGCGATATCCTTAGAGTTAGGTCCACTAAGTTAGGTACACTAAGATGTTACACTAGTTATTTAGAATGGGGTTTTTCTTTGTGCCCAAGACCCAGACTTGCCCATTTTATTCTGTGTATGATGGAAATCAAATTAGCATAATCAGGTTATGATAGCAAACATTTTGATTTAGAACAAGTACTGAGGTAGCAGGTTAGGATTTTCTCCAAGACAGAGTTTCCCAAACATTTATTTACAACATATTGATTATAATTTTTAAGGCATGTTCTGGTTACAGATTTGCCTGTGGTTCAGCCCTTCCTCTTTGTTTCACGTTGCCATCTGAAGACATATTCTCCTAAAACTCTGTGCAATCAACTTTCAAAGAGGCTTGACAACATCTTCAGTGAATGTATTTCGACTTAGTTTCCCAGATGTGGGGAAAAGCACTGAAATACCAGGGTCCTTGTGCCATTTGGAGATTATTATGATAACCATGGAATAACTTGATGTTAACTAATATCCCAAGATCACTCATAGCATGAGCCAGGATAAATACTTTCATTCACTTTTATGTTTATTTGGAGAAGCCAAAAGCAATAAGGCAGTTCAAAGGTTTTCTAAAGACGGAAATGAAAGAAAGACACATATAACTTAATTAACTGATCTCTATGTATCCCTCAGATGAGCTGTACCTGATTACTTGTCATTTTCTTGCATCCCTCAACAGACAAGCTCAGGAAAGTCTCATCTTCTTGAGCCTGTTATTTCTTTTCAATTTCCAGGTTCCTTCTTGGGGTTCCTCTGAAATTCTAAATCTTCCCCTTGCCCTTGAATCATACTAACCTGCAGTTTATTCAAGGGGTGGCTTTGGTAAGGCGTCTCCCAAACTCTTGTTTGGATGATAGTCAGAGAAACAGCCATCTACAGCCTTTTTAAAGACATATTGTGGCAGTCATACTGGGGGACATCATTACTGGATAATTTCCTAACTACTTACCCTGCAATGTCTTTATTGACAGGTGTTTGGATAAGCGCAAGAGTCAGTCTCTTTGCATCAGTGAGGACCATTTCTGCTGGGCCATGCTTTGGGTCCTTCATACATATTTTACTTTGGCCTATGCAGTCATATTAGAAAGATCTTTTTTCATGTAAAACTATTTCCACAACTTTACTATGAGCTTTATCATAGCTATTCATCTAGGTCTTTTTAAGACTCTCATTTTAATACAAAAAAACCCCCATAACTTAGTAAGTAGTGTCATTTGCAAATTCCAGAAAGTCTTATCAGCTTGTATCCATGGACTCAGGAGCAATTGGTGATTAGAAAGCAGAGCTCTGGTCACAGAGACAGTTTCTCCATTTCCTTTTTTTTTTACCAAAGTAATTTGGACGTTGATATAGAAAAAGAAGTGCTTAAAGGCTAAGTGGCAACATGCCATTAAAGGTTAGAATTCACATTCACGAGAATATAGTTTTAAAACTATCTATTTTTAGATCCTACTTTAAAACCCTTTCAAAATTTGTGGTTGTTATTTTAACTAGCTCTATGCTCCATCCTCTTACTTGAAGCATAAAACCCAGAACTATCAAAACTTGCAGAAACACTCACAATATACATTAGTTTCCTTTTTTTTCCCCCCATGTACTACTACCTTCACATTTAAATGCAAGCTTTAAACAAAAATATATTGGAAATGAAACACAACTGAGCATTCATCCTTGAAAATTGAACAAAACTGCTTATAGATAATTTAAAAGTGCATGCATATTATGTTTGGCTTCCTTGGGAGTTATCAGAGAGATGCCAGCTAGTTTGTACTATTTCATAGTGATTTAATATCTAATGCATTCTAAACATATGACACAGCCTGTGGGAAAACTGGCATTTCTGTAGTCAGTTACTATCTAAAGGGGGAGGAAAAAAAGTTATGACAACTGCTTGTCAAGACATTTATACCACTGACATCTGCCAACGCTGAACTGAGAAAAGACCAGCATCGGTGGTGTGTTCTTAAGATGGGAGTTAGAACGTAGGAAGTGATGGTAAGTGGTGGAAGCAATTTACTTCCATTAATATTACTAATAATTTTTTTAAGACTCATTATGTATTGACTTCATTTTAGCTTGAGCGTATTTTATTGAAAAAATCCTCCTGCAGCCATGGGAGGGCATGGAGTGAGGCACACAGAATAGCACTGCTATGAACAGAGGGGAGGCAAATTATAGGAAAAAATTTCTGTGTTCAGTTTGTGACTTATTTATTACGAAAATGGGTAGAGGAATAAGGGGAGGCATCAGAAGAGATTTGCAGTCATGTACACTGCATACCAAGCCAGACTTATGACTAGCTGCAACATGGCTCACAGTCCCTAAGGGAGCATTTACTGTTACTCCAAAGAGATTTCTTGACAGAAATTTTCCAACATGGAGGAAAAAAAGGTAGTAAGTGTTTCTGCACTATTAAGGAAAAAAAAAAAGACATAGTCCCTCTCCCCACCTAGTGTCTTTGCAGATCCTGATGATGGCATGACAATGAAGAAGACTCCTTCACTCTACTTGAACAAGTAAACAAAAAGTGACTGTAATAACTTGTCAAATCCATGAATATCCAACTTGAAAAGTAAATAGCAAAGGAAATGTGTCAGCCTTTGTATGGCAAACACAAGAACTGACCTCTAGGAAACAACAGATGAGTAAGAGCTTCAGATGAAGAGCACCAGAGTCCACAGCAAGTCTTTGTGCACAGAGCTAAATTTGGTGTTAGCTGTGCTGTTTACTGTATGAGAGGAAATGCAAGACAGCAGATAAGATGACAAGGTAGGGGGAAATGAGCAGAACTGGACCTGTTCCTATTTATTTTTTTGTGCAAGTTCATCAGATTTTGTGACACAGTTTCTTTTTACATGAAAATGAGGGAAAGAAAAAACAACTCAAACAAACAAACAAAAACACACACAAAGAAAACCAAACAACAAACACAACACCAAACCAAACCAAACCAACCACAAACAAACAAAACCAACAAATGAGAACAAAAAAAATCTTCTTTTGTGCTTCTTTATGGAAGAATGACATCTATATAGGATCTTAGCAGGCATCTCAGAGTAACAGCAATCTCACATAAAACACTGAAAAAGAAGAAAGAAACCTAATTAGAAAAGGCAAAAACTTGTCACAAGTTGATCCGTAACACAAGATGCTGTTCCAGCACGTCTGTGACTGTTATTTGCAGATGACAGCTCCGTATCAGCTTCAAAAGTTCCATTCTTAATTGTTTTCTGCAATCGTCCTGGATTGCTGCAAGTTAGGCAGACATTAATAATGAAAACCTTTTTGCTTTTACAAGGAAAACTGCACTTAACTGCCACTTTTTTGTCACTCCAACAGGACAATGAGCACCTTCTCAACATTCAGTCCTGTACTGAGCACCAAACATCCTCCTCTTTACCTCTACAACAATGGCCTATGTAACACAAGATTGTGGCCCTACCCATGAACCAGGACTTTCTTCCCAGGGCTCTATTCCCACAGCAAAGCTTGGCTGTGTATGAGGACACTAAAGGAGACAGCTGGCAGCTTTTCCCAGAATATGGCTGGCTTTCCTTTCCATTTATACTTTTTTTTTCAGTTGACATTACACCTACATTTAAGGCTTTCAAGAAACAGAGATGCCCAAGGAAGCTTTAAATAAGCTGTCTTACGCATCAGTAGTAGTAGGGGTATAGAGTTCTACTTGGTGTAGCTTGTGTGTACAGGGAGTCACCAGCAAGCACAGGCTACAGTCGGTGCAGGCTGAACTTCACGCTGCTGCAGTCAGATAGCATCTCCTGAAAAGGAAATGCACACTGAGGACTGAAACTCAGAAATAATTACCTGAGCTATAGCAGGCCACTCCACTGAAAGCACTCAGATATGTATATGGTGACATGTAAATAATACGTCTAGCTCGACTATTGGTTGCTGTAGCTGAAAACTGGTTTAGTGTAAGACACAAGTCTGAGGTTATCTTTTTAAAGGACCACTGAATTTTTTGCTCTTCCACGTATAAAAAGGCAACTCAACACAGCTTTGTAAGAAGTAAGACATTTAAAACTCTGTTTTCTTACTCAGCTTCATATCTTACCTTCTTAGACACTTTCCCAGAAGCTATTTATCAGCTGAGTAAATAAGCTATAGCTCTTGGCTTTAGCAGGGAGAAAACCAAAAGTGCTGAGCTTTCTCAGGCTCAGTCTGTGAAAACCAGTGGACGTTTAGAGTGAATATATTAAAATTTCCTTGCCAGAAATAGGCTGAGCAGTACTTGCCAAATAGAATGCCGCAGCAGTCATGGGGAAATTATCTTTTTAACAGCATACTGTATAATGTCTGATGTATAAAGTCACAGCAAGTCATAACAAAAGGTTACATGGTCTGGATTCACTCTTGTGTCCAAAGTTAGTTTTCCATCAGGTCTAATCTCCAGTGAGAACCAGAGGCAAAACACATTAATTGTTTTTGTGTTTTTCATTATCTGAAGAGCAGAAGAATGTTGATATAGGAGCAGAACCATCAAAGCTTGGGTTAAAGCTGGCATCTTTTCTTTCTTTCTTTTTTTTTTTCCTCCAGAAATTATCCAGTTATATTTTGAAAAAAATATAAAGGTCTGACTTCCACAATGTCCCGTGTCAGAAGTTCCCCAGTTTACTTGCATGTTTTCCCAAAATTACTCGTTTTCTTTGTTTGGAACTTGCCCCATGAAAGTTTTATTTGCAGACTCCTAGCTATTGTGCTGCAAGATACAACAAGCAGTTTTCTCTCAGCCTTCTTTCTCACACCTGGTAGCAATATTACAGACATCTGACAGACCCTCCCTTAGTTATCTAGATTCCAGGCTGAAAACTCCGTGGCTATCTAGTCTGTTTTTTTCTTTCAGCCCTCACTCCCTCTTCTCTGCCTTTCCCAGTTCTATTATACCTTTTCTGGGAGCTGGAACAGGGTTGCTGGAGCACAACAGGAGTATACAACAACATAATAACAAAAGAATTTTTTTTTTTTTAAGGCATCTGTTTATTTCCCTCTTCCAAAGTTTCCTAGTAATGTCTGCAATAACATTTATGTCTCATTTCTGCATGAAAAATGGCAGGTCAGATTCCAACACTGTAAAATTATAAGCGGGTTTTACCCTCCCTTTATATTTATCTACACTGAATTTCACCTGCTGTTCTATCACACAGTGTTAAGAGAACTTTCAGGTATAGCCCTTACCTTTACTGTCCTGAATATCTTACTGCTATTTTGGTCACTTTGCCTGTTCAGACCCTTCACTGACCTTGAACCCCACTCTGTCCCTACATAAAGCTGTATAAACCTCCACTGGCTGACATTCAATGTGGAAACTACCCAAGACTCCTAACTTCTCTTCCCTCTTCAATTAGCTACTTAAATATCCTCAAGGATGAATGTCCACAGCAGCCTAGTTTAAAGCATTTGCATGCCTTTTGGTAGTCTAAGCAGCTGGATCTCCTGTATCAATGTCCCTGCTAACCTCTTCAGAAAAAAAGCTCTGATGGTGCATTTCTGAGGAATAAGCTTTTGCAGTGTTTGCTCTTACCCTACATATCATATTTACCTATGTGCACACTAGCTGTTTTCTTTAGTGCAGTTCCTAGTGATTTGCATGGTATAGACACAGCAGATGTATTTGTCTGTAGTTTCCCAGATCTCCTCTGAAACACCTTCAAAAATTGGTGTCATAATTGAAACCTTCAGTTCTTCAAATATACAAGCAAGAGGCCGTGCATCACAGTTCATTTCTGAGCTCCTTTAGGCAGCACAATGTATTATTAAGAAAAGTAAGCTCCCAAGCTCTTGACACTTGGACCTTTCAGAGGAATTTGAAGTTTCTGCTTGGTGCCTTAGCAATGTAATTTCGATCCCTGTGGATGCCTTTCATTAGGAGTTCTTCACCTTCTGCCACTTCTACATTGGACTATTTCGTGCTTCTATTCAACCAGAGTATTTTTTCAAATAAATTTGTCTGCATTAGGAGAATCTGAATACTGGTACTTCCATCTTGCCCTGCCTCATGCTTATAGTTTCTTTTCTGTTTTCCTCATTTTGTTGACCAAGATCAGTTAAAACATTAAGAACTATTTAGTGCTTGTGAAAACTGCCAGGCTAAGAACACTCATAATATTTATCCATAAACAAAGACTGAATGGGGAGCACCAGTAAAACACAACTTAGCCTTGACCTGAAGGAACCTGGAGTGGAAAGTGAAAATCATCAAGAGATTTTTAAAGCCAGTATTATAAGGTTGAAGTCAAACTTCTAGTGTAACTCATGTCTGTCGAGGTTCTGATTCACTGCAATGTTTTAATCTTTGTTGCCATGTTTGAATGCCACTTTGCAATGCCAAGAGGATGCAAATCAGTTTGACCCTATTCTGTGTAATGCTTTCTCCGATTCAGCAGCTACACTTACTAGTGGGGCTGTGTTATTTCCCCGTATAAAGGACAAATATCGCAGCATGTTTTTCTAAGGAACACTTTCTCAGCCCTATTTCTCATTTCCTAATTCCCAGGGAATATCTGGTGTTCATGGTTCGTGGCTGTGTTGTTGCAGCCTTAGAATCAAGTGTAAGATGCAACTCTAGTAAGACTGGTGGAGCTGACAACACTACAGAGCAGCAGTAAGTGTGCACAGACTACTTTGTCCAAACTAGAGCCACACTCCTCATCCCACAGAATTCTGTGCTCTCCCTCTTCCACAGTTCAAACTGCCTGGTTAGTTTTACAGGCTCTGCACACTACTCCAGATCAATGGGACTGAATTCTGAAAATCCCATTAGAGAAAAACAAATGTCAACAACAGAATTAGGGCCCTTTCATTTCTCCCCAGAAAATAGAAAACAAACATTGTAAATTGCCCATCAATTACTCAAATGCAAATGCTTGAGGTTCTTTTCCCCTCTGCAATTATAGAAGTTGTTCCATGCAATAAAAGGTTATTAAGGCAATACTTAATGGCCTTATTCATAATTCGAAGCCAGCTTCATTTAAAATTTAAACATACCAGGCTGTTTGAATGTAAATTGTGATGCTCTAGAGTATTTAAAAAAAAAAAAGTGAGAACACCATAAATTTCAAGTATTTTCAGAGATGTCTATTCCCATCATTTCTGTTACATCAGCTTTACCGCTCCCTGTCTCTCAATTAGATCATTCAATATTCTTCTAGCAATGCTCTCTGTGTTTTTCCCATTCTTGGTTGAATAACTCTCCAAATACTACTGTGGTGGGGGAGGAGGAGTTGCCTTTCCTGGAATCTGCTTACTTATCAGTAGAGACATCTAAATGGTCTCAGAGCAAAAATTGATGCTATCAGGCCGGTACAAGACAGCCTTTTGAGAACATTAGGCAAAACCTGACCACAGTTCTGCTTGCACAGAAGTAGTTGATGGTACAGCCATTCTCAGCACAAGGACCTTTAATCCTTTCTTGCTAAAACTTTTGTCTGAATGACAAAAGAGGTTGGGGCTTTTATGTCCATTTTGTTTGTGTTTTTTTAAATGGTATTGTGGAAGGCAGAAATCAACCCAATAGAAAGCAGTTTATGATTAACTGAAGCCAGATTATGTAGACCTTATCTCAGCCCATAATTAGCATGGTTATTTTTTGGAATACTGCCTGGTAGCAAACCTGCACACACAAGTAAATAATTTCTCCCACTCTGAAGCCTTTGCCAACTTCACTTGAGAAGCATCTGAATTATTTGAGCTAAGAGATACCAGCATATGAAAAGGACAGGAAAATAATAAAACACTTTAATTTTTCTTTTGATCTCCAGAGCAGAAAGGTTTGCAGGAACTGAGCGTGATATGGTTCACCAGTTTCAGTCTCCCAGATGGTACACCTATAGTTGAAAAAGGTCTTTTGATAAGTTCCATTACAAATCAATAAGAGCTGCTCCACAGGGGGTTCAGCAAGTACTGGAATACATCCAGTTAGTTGCTAGGTAAACGTATTTATTTTGCCTTCTGAATCAGCTTTTTCTTTCCCATATGATCTTTCTGTACAAGGGGCAATATGAATGAACAAATGAATGTTATTGCAGCTAGGGCAATCTTTTTGTTCAGGTAAGTGTGGGCTTCTTCTCATCTCAGCTGCTACAGACTGAGGGGGTGAACTGGGCTTTAAATGTCAGTGCATAATTACTTTATCTCTTCTGTCCATCTCACATGAACTACAGGTATTGAAGACTGACTGTGCAGTTTCTCTAGTGCATATGTGAAGAGAAAAAGAACTAAGCCCCTTTTCTGAGGGATACTAAGACCCCAGGTTCAGGGCTGAGACTCTAAGAGAAGGGCCTCAGAGGTAAGAGGTGTGATTCTTCCTTCCCTATTTGTTAACCAGCAGAAACAGCCAGGCAGACAGAGGGCAAAGCTGCATCCCACGAAGGAAAAAAGAAGTGGTAAGAAGAGGGACCACATTATTTTTACTACTTAGAATAGTTGTTATGATATAATGCATAAAATACTGTTTTTACAGAACAGCTGAGAAGTACCATGTAGAACTGAAATGCACTTAATTTATCTCTGGACCAAGAACAATATCTTAAATAATATGATAAGAAAGTTTTTCTAATTCCCAAAAGCAAGTACCCTAGGCCAGGTTTGGGTGCAGTGGTAAATCCCTTCTCTTCTGCTCCTGATTATTCTACACTGAACAATGAAAGGGATATGGATTGCAGGTTTCCTTTTGCCTGCCACAGTACTGCTACTGCAAAGCACTTTCTATGTTTTGAAAAAAAGCCAAAACCTCAATTCAGTCCATATGAAGATGGTACAACAACTGGAAGCAAACACTGTATGAACTATAGAACACTTTGTTCAGGATTCTTTTTTTTTTTCCTTAATGATCCCTAAGATTCATACCCAAGTCCAAATCATTTTGAAAACTAACTGAAATGAGTGAACTCATTCAGAAAATGCCCTGAGGAAATGCCCTATGGAACAGGGATAGAACCCACAGGATGTTACAGCTGCTGTGCTACAAATTATGTCTTTAAGTTTCTAACAAACCATTTTTTCAGAAGAAAAAATAATGTATAAAGAATTCTATAGGCTTTTTCTATTATGTAATATGATTACATTTCACCAAGGAAGATCTCTAAGCATTCTGTTCAATCTGCTGGTGGAAGTGCATCCTTGGAGACATGCGATGATGCATCATTCAGCACTTTTGACAGTGTGCCCTTGCTTCTCCCAATTCTTCCTAAGATCTGGCCATATTTCAGGGCTGTGTGACACACTGTCCTCAGAGATCCATGTTTATGTCATCCCACTCCCTAAATCCTTTAAAGGACGTTGCCACATGGGCATTTGTTTCAAAACTCATTTTTAAACCCTTCCATACCTATGAGATGATAGCATGAAAAGCAGAGTCATCAGAGAGAAAATGATGTGAGCCTCTTCCTTCCCATGACACTCTCTTTTCTAACCACTATGTACCATAGGCAAACCCAAGAGCAAACGTGTGGATGACAAACACTTCCAGGAAGGCAATGTTCTTCTAAGGTACCAGAATGGTTTTTTACTTTATTACATACGTCTAGAAGATATTACAAACAAGACACCCTAGACATGAGTTTTAAAGCATGCTTTATATCAGACATGACAGCAAAGCTGAAGATTAAGGCATCTTTCACACCTGACATATTAGGTGACTTGTGACAGTGAGAGAGGAGAAAGATGGCTTCAGGACACAATAGGAAACCTATCTTATACCAGGCTGTTTCAGTATGGATTTTCTTCTTGGATGTAATCAAAATCCTTCTGTTAACTTGTCAGAGACACATGATATCTATGTGAGGGTGCTCAGAGCAGAGTTTTCCTTCCCTGCTTGCACCAGAAGCAGCTTTGATGTTTAGCAATAATGGTATCCTCACTGTTGCTTATTCCAATTAGAGGACTACCAGCCCAACAGGTAGCGTGTCTGGCAAGCTAGGCAGTGGTCTCACTACTATCATCACCAAGGGCTGCACCTCAGAAAACGAGCTGCATTGTATCATGCACGACTATTCGGAGGTCTAGTTACGAGTGGGCTCACTACAAAGCTCAAGAGAGAGGAAAGCAATACAAGTGGCTCCTCCACCTCTATGTCCACGAGCATGGGTGGGTGAGTCCTGGATGTTCCCTTGTTTGCAGAAGGAACCTTACCAGAACTTGTGTCCAATTATTACTTACACCACAGCTTTAATTACTCTTGCCATTAAGCCATGGGCCATCAAGTTTTAATGCAGCCTTACACAGTTGATTAAAACATTGTGTAATTTCCTGAATGTCAAGCAACATATGACAATAAACTAGGCATAAAAGATTAGGAAAACAAATGTTCAGCTACTTCTCTACTGAATGCAAAGCATAAATAGCTGATCTTTGAATGTTTTTGCATTTGCTTGAAGCTTTACAACATAAAAATTGATGACAGTAAATAGATTGCCTTTCAGAAAAATGAAATTTCTCAATCCTCCTGGGCTCAACGGCCTCAACTTAAAGTGTATTAGCCTGCTTTCTATGACTCTTCTATTAGTGCTGGGACAGTATTTTTTATTTAAATCAAAGACTGAAATAACCCCAAACCTCCTAGTATTTCTTACCACAAGTTTAGGAGTGCTTGAGGAACAGTTGTCTTATCTAACATGGACATCTTGAAGTTATTATCCATGTCATCCTGGGCTCTACTTATACTCAATGGAGAGCTATAGGTACCTCAAGAGAATGACTCCTAAAGAGATGTAAACAAAGTGTATCCAATGAATTACCTTCTTGAGGGGCCTATTTCTCTCCACTGATGTAAATAAAGCTTAGAGTGACTAGCTTAGGCTTAACAAGGTCATGTTCAGATGCACATTAGCTGACATCTGTTTTCTGCTTTTCTGGAAATATATAGGATATATATTAGAGCACTTTAGATTAAGAGAAGATCTTCAGAAGCATAAGAGAGTTAGCTAGCTTCAAATTTCCTTATTACCTCAGTCTCTTTAAATATTTTAAGTATATTATGGTCTTCCCTCCTGATACTCTTGCAGTCATGTCTGCCCTCAGCTGAATCCCTAGGTCTAGGAGGAATGGCAACAACATCAATGAATGCAAACAACATCAAATTCCCTTATTTTGAGGAATTTCTGGGCATCGTGTATAACCAGAATGGAGAAAATTACCCCCTGCAGTACAGAGA
This sequence comes from Megaceryle torquata, assembly GCA_024611175.1. Classification (NCBI taxonomy): domain Eukaryota; kingdom Metazoa; phylum Chordata; class Aves; order Coraciiformes; family Cerylidae; genus Megaceryle; species Megaceryle torquata. Next base: position 11,248 of record JANIJG010004777.1, on the reverse strand, counting down.
AACTCAGGACTCTCCACAATGAAAAACCTCTGTAAAGGAAAATGTAAAGCATAACACTTATTTTGTGCCTGCAAACAGCAGTTAGCAAAAGACTACCAGAAATACACATCTTCTCACAAAAGCAGGTTTTTCAAACAGGTTTCCTATATACCATGCTATTGTCAGCTTGTCAAAAATATTCTGCTGTCATTAAGAGGCTTAGTTCTCCCATCCCTGTTTCTCATGTCCATCTGCCTGATGTTGTTTCTCATCTACAACTGGATTATTTGCTCTGAGCAATTATTGACCAGAGCTGGGCAAGATCTAGCAGTTGTCAAAACTCTCATGAGACAGCCCTTCCCCAGGTGGATGGGTGTGCATGAGTGCATTTCGTTATAATAGAACTTGCCAATAAAACCTTCAAGTCTCTGCCAATTAATTTCAAAACTGAGTGGAAGAGGGGAGAGCTCTGCAGAACACAAATACAATATGAAGGAGGATGTGGAAATTACAGAGCAGACTGAGTGGGGTCTTAGGAAAACAAATGAATAATCAGTCCACATGTACCCAGAAGATGACAATTTGCTTAGGATTTTTTTTTTCCTTAATGATCCCTGAGATTCATACCCAAGTCCAAATCATTTTGAAAACTAACTGAAATGAGTGAACTCATTCAGAAAATGCCCTATGCAAAAGGGACAATATGTTACAGCTGCTGTGCTGTACCCAGAAGATGACAAAGGGATTAAACAAACAGCCAAATAGTTTGGTTTTGTTAAAAATCTATGCCAGACAAAACTAGTGTTCTTTTCTGACAAGGTAACCAGCCCTGTGGGCTAAGGAGGAAGCTGTGTACATGACTTATGATCATCTCACATGACACTCTCATAAACAAGTTGCAGCAACACAATCTAGCTGTAACCAGCTTTAGGTATGGGCACAAGAAGTTGAAAAGTTGAATTTAGCACAGGGGTTATCGATGAGTCACTCTCAGGTGGAGAGAGAGACTGTCAGGTGGAGACCTGGTGATATCTGCTCTCTTTCACTAAGTATTTTCATTAACAACTAAATGGTGGTACACAGAGTGGATGACATCAAACTGTAAGTTTTAAATGCTTTGGAGGACAGAGTTAGATCTAAAAATGATCTATAATAACTTGGGGGCGGATTATGAAATTGCTGTGAAGAAATTCAGCAAAGACAGGTGCTAACACTACACTGCAGAAGGGTAAAAATTAAATAAAAAATAAAGTGTAAGGCGAGGAGCATCTGACTGGCAAGACACCTAGAGAGTAAAATGGGTCCAAACTTTCTTAACTATCAGCATGAAGATGTGTAAGCCTGGGGCACAAGAAGAGGGATGTCATTTGTGAGAGACAGGAGGCTCAGTTTCACTCTTTTCAGCCCTAAGGTGCTATATTAAGTCCCTTTTGGGGTGTTGCACTTAAAAAAAAAAAACAAAACAAAAAAAACCAAAACATAGGGGAGGCCAATCTGGAGACATTTAAGAAGGGAATAACTAATGATGAGAAAATCTGACCCATTAGGCTTCTTTGCCCTGGGCAAACACTGACCCAGGCTGCTGCAGCTGCTGGTCTCCTCCAGTACAGTCTCCTTCCATCAGTCTCAGGCTCTTTCTTTACACTTCAGTTTCCCACATAGTTCCTGATTTGTAAGTTGCTCCTTTTTCTCATTTGGTGAGGAAGGACACACTGTATCTTCCTCATAATGAAGAGTTCCTAACCTCATTTGATGTTCTCTCCTCTGGACTTCCTGCTGTCTTATCCTTACTTTTCTCGCTCTTTGCTGGAGCACTCCACTGCCCAGAGTGAGCTCAGGTCACCTTTCGTCACACTCCTGCACTTCTAGGTCACCCATCACCTCTCATGTTTCCATGCCCCCCTTCTTCTGTCTTAGACATCAGGCTAAACCTGATATATGAAAAGAAGGTCAGCAAGCTTGTGGCAAAAGCTGGATCAGGAAAGGTACCAGTCCCAAAGACTGGTAAACTAAATTTAAAATAAGTCTCAATATTTATGTGAGCATGGATTCAACAGCAACTGTGGGGTATTAGGAGAGGGGATGAATTTCACACTTCACATGCTGGACAGAGGGCTTTTGCCTCTCAAGTGACCTATATGCTTTTGGATATTATATCCTGCTGGTCAACTTCATAAATATTTGTATGTTTCTGAATTGTGTGGCATGGATTTTGCTCATGTATGGTGCAGTGGATCTGTAGCTGAATGACAGTATTTCCCACACAACGTCCCTCAACACCTCAAGGGGAACCACCCCTGGTGCTGGCTGTCTCACTGCCAAGTTCCTCCTTCAGATGGCTCCAAAGGAGACCCAACCAGGAGACATGCATGCAGCCCTGGCAAGCCCTGTGATAAGGACACGGTGTGGGGGTGGGAACCCAGCCTACCTGTGTAGGACAATGCCCATGGACTGCCACTTGCTCCCATGCCACTAATGGTTTGGTGTCTCTCAACAGGGAGAGCCTGGCATTACAGCTGGCCAACAGTGACCACACTGTTGTTTGTAATCCACAGCCCCAAACACCTCTGCTCCTGTAGTCTACACAGGCTGGATATGGAGCATGTTCCCACACCCTCCCACAGAGCTGATATCTCTGTATCATCCTGGACAGCCATGGCATTGCCCACAGAGGGGTCCTGTCCATGACAGCTGTGCCAGGACAGAGCTGCTTGGTCCATGGGAGGAATGGCACAGAGCAGTGGCAGAGAGATGTTCCCATGGAGGAGTCAGTTTTCCTGAACAGACACAGTTGTTTTCTTTTTGCCAGCTTGTACTCTGAGAAGTTCACAAGGGCTTTCTCATTTCCCAAGCCACTTTAGCTTGAGGTCAGGACAGAAATGAAAACAGACTCACGTGTTTATCACTAAAAGCCACCTTTACACAATGTTCCTCGTACTTAGTGCATGCGTCAAGGGTTTATTCCTTGGTTTGAGCCTAAGCTTATTGTTCACGGAGCTGAGCAGGATAATGGTACTGGAGTCAGGAAGGAAAGAATGAATCATTTTTCACTACAGAAGTCTTGACCCCACCATCTCCCTGGCAAATGAATGCGATGCTTTCCAGGGCTCTTACATCGATACGTTTGTGAGTCATCAATTATTTACATACCTGGTCAATAATTTAAATGTCCTGGAATGTGCGTATTATAAAATAACTGCCTTTGTTCTTTACATTTGCAAGGATACCCTGCTGGCACTAGCACAATTAATGACTTAATAAAGCCTTAACAGGAAAATTGAAATACTGGATTTTACTGCTTTGAGGGTAACTAAGCTGACTTCTACAGTTAGAAGAAGTTAACCTTGAAAGAATACATTAGGCATATGCTGAAGTTTTAGTAAATTGGGAGCAATGTACCCAAGGGTTTAGGCAAAATTGTTATTTCAAAATAAAAAGAAATGTCACTTTCCCTTAAATATGTTATACAGACAGCAAGAAAATACTTTTAATGGGGCTCTTGGTTAACTAAGCCATTTGCATGCAAACTTCAGTAGCACTTGAGGTGCAATGAATGCAGTGTGACTGAAGATGATGTTATTCCAACACAACAGTGTCTGTAGCCGGCACAGGATCTCAGGGGGCTTGAGCTTTGCTCCGAGAGGGGCACAGCACTTGTGAAGGACCCCTTCTACCCTCTTTTCCCCTCTCTTCTCCACAGCTGGAGAGAGAAGGCGTGCATGTGATATCTGTGTTTTATACCAATTCACTGCCTCTAAAAAGGCGGTCAGGTGACCCTGCTGTCATTTTAAGGAGGTCCCTGGACAAAGGGTGGCTTGTGTTTGTTCACAGGACTTCTGTAACTGCTGTGTTGAGATGTATTACAAATCAGTTTCAGTGTAATTGAAGAGAGAAATCTACATAAACATTTTTTCCTGGAAAACAAATGGAATAATCTTGTCTTCATGGGAATGTTTGGGACTGTGATTCATTCTTTTTCTTTTAATCTTTTCAGGGATGCAAACAGGATCCTAAACAAGAGACTGTAACAGAGTTGTAACACTGCAGGCAGCACTTTTTTTTTTTTTTTCTGAAACCTTGCAGATGATAGATTAGTTTTTGATCAGTAAAAGCACCGCACAAACCCTTTCGTCCCGAGGAGGGTTACTGATGGAGCAGATGAGCAACCAGCCCACCTCACTAAGAGCATTTCAGGGTAGAGTGCTATAGTATAAACATCAACAAGCACCAGAAAGGTCTACAGATATGTGAACTACACACTTCCAGTAACCTTTAACAACAAAAAGTTCTGCTTTACTGAAAAAGGATCAGTGCAGGTTTATTTTCAGGTCCAGGTAATGGTATAAATAAAGCTACAAACAGGAAATCGTTCCATTATTAATGTTTTTGATTAAGAAATACAGGGATGTGGAATAAACAAATAACAGGCAGCACCTCTTTGAGCTACATGGAAACCTGATGTCCCATGGTTTGTATCCTGAAGGTAAGCAACTGTGTGGACTGTCTGATGGCTGACAAGGGTTGAGCACGTGCTGCAGCTTGCAACAAACCTGGGGTGATTCCTCACCACCCTGCAGTATCTCCTTTGATAAAGTCAGTAGGAACCTAATACCTCCTATCTTTCTGTCAGGCAAGGGTGAAACTAGTCAATATGTTAAAAAATTAACCGGGGTGGGAGGAGGAAAGGGCTGATTGACAGGAGGAGTCTAATTACCTGATTTCTGAATTTCTTTGCAAAATTATGCTTATTACAAAAGCAGATTTATCTTAGGCTGTAGAAATTTGATTGCACTAGTGTGCTGTTACTAGGTAGAACACACAAAACTACTCTGGAAAACAAGGCTTTTAAGTTCTCTCCTTTGTTACTTGGTCTGGGTGAAGAAAAAAACGCCACATGGAGAAGTGAGTGAGCTGTAAAAGATGCTCTATCTTTCTGCCTTACCACCTATTTATTTTATTACACTATACACCTGACCTGCAACAACCACATCTAAGGGCTCAGGAAAGAGACATGCAGCACACACCCTCCAAGAGCTGCATGATTTCATTTTTAGATATGCTTATTTTCCACCATGACTACGTGGCAAGTAGCACAGTTCCCACCCTGCTGATCCAAAGAATCAGGCTGCAATGCTCCCTGAGGGCTTCTTGGTGCTCGTGATACTGCCATTCTCCTTTCCTTGCAAGCCTGGCTGTTCATGTCACCCATCTCTTGGTGGGAAGTTGGCCACGAGGTTGGAGTATTTCCTAAACTCCTCTCAAGTCTGCAGTGTTGCCTGCCTGGGAGGCAGAGGACTCCCAAGGTTCTGAAATAAAGTGCAACCTTTTCCACCCTTCCCTCCTGCTGGCAAACACACCCACACCCCTTCTCTCTATCTCTGGAAACACTGCCTCAGAGCAAAGAATCTCTCTGCCTCAATCCACATTTGTCATTAAGCAAGGTGTATATTTTGTATCTCCACTAACCTGCTGAAGACATTTCTGAAATATAAGGCTTTGTTTAAGTTGTGTTGGGGTTTTTTGGTTTTTTGGGTTTTTTTAAGTATATACAAGCAGAATTCAACCAGATGACTTTGAAAGTACAGGACTTCAGGACACTCATTATCTTTCTGTGGGATTATCCAAATACCCTGTTTATATCTTCTAATTATAAAACTTTATTTGACTTGCAGCTCCATTTTCTAACTTGGTTTTCTAACATCTTTGCATCTTTAACTTAGGAATTTATAGTTCATAAGTTCCTTGCTGAGTTTCAATTTGAAAAAAAGCCAGATGGTGTAGTCAAATCAGAGGCTGGTAAGAAGCTTTTTATTTGAGCTGTAACTGAGAAGGATGATGAATAGTTAAATCTAAAAAAAAATTAAAATATTATTTAAAAAATCTAATCCTGAAAAAGTGGTATCCAAATATCAAAAAGAGTTGAACAAGGAGCTATGAAAATTGGACAGTATGTCAATTTTTAATAACTCATTGAATATTAGAGAAGTTCCAAAGGTTGGAAAGAGACCTAATATTGTGCCAAGACTTTCTAAAGGAAGTCAAAATAAATAAATACTGGATATTCAGCTGAGCAACAATTGTACTCAACATGACTGAATACCTGAAAGAAGAGACTAATAATAGTATTTAAAAGTAGACGAGACAACTAATTTCAGTAATAGAGATTTACAGAAAATCAATTTTTTCCCAATAAATGATGATATTTTGGTGATATTACAAGTTTGGTTGTTAATGTAACAGCACATATATAATAACTTTGGGTATATATAAGGTATTTTAATACAGTATAAAAAAATAGAGGAAAGAAGAACCAACACTTATCACCAGATTCAAAATTACAAGCACAAGTCCCGTAGGACACAAATCATAACTGAAGAGGTGGGTTCCTAAGGGGTTCACGTAGGTATTCATTCTGCAACACTTTTTACTAGTGCATTGGAGGTATAAAAGCTCATACTGCCCCAAGGCTGCAAATAATGTGAAGAACAGAGAAGGGGAACAGTTGGGAGGACTGGTCACAATGCTAGGACAACTCTCCATGCTCAGCTCCTTGTGGGACAGCTCTACAAGCACACTCTCCGTGTGGCTAACTCTGTGTGGCTCAGCAGATTCCACTGGTCTTTCTCCACATACTGTGAGCTCCACAAAGCCCTTGAAAATCACAGAGAACCCTGAGTACCTGGCATTGAGCAGGCTCTCGTGGGAGGTGTTAAGGGGGACCACCCATGAGCTTGTTCCCGCCATGCCTGCAATATACATTACATCAGATGAAGGAGGAGGAGGAGGAGAAACACAGGCAGGGGGGTGAATGGCAGTGGAGGCAGCAGGGAAGAAGGTGGGGGAGATCTGGGAAGCTCCAGGTGCAGCTTCTAGGTGCAGGTCTGGGCACAGCTCTGGGTGCAGCTCTGGGCAGTGTGGAGAAGCTGTCCACCTGAGCACTGTCTGGTGGGACAGCCTGCTGTTTTGTTGGCCTCAGCTTGGATTTTTTTTTCTCTTTTTATGGGTCTAGGACAACTCATTGCTGCCAACCCAACACACTGGGTGACCTGTTTCTGCTCATGTATATGTGGTGAAATTTAGAAATGGTAAAAAAATGCAACAGTAAAACATCAAACACCACTTCATTATATTAATTGATAATTGTGAGCTATGGTGCACAAGTATCCTGTGGGGTTTCTGTTGCCATAATCAGACAGAATGTTTGAAATACACTCATCTGCTTTGCAGTATTTCTTCAGTTTGACTGGAGGACTGTGGCCTGAAATGAGCTGTTGATAATAGGCAGCTCTGCCCTTCTGCAGCTTTCAGAGGCCATCAGGGTTGGATGGCACATTCCCAGTTCGGCTCAGAAGCAACAATGAGCAGCTTCAGAATGGTTGTTAGCGCAATCATCAGTGCTCCATGTCCTGTCAAACAGATTCCATAGGGGTGGTGGAAACAGAGGAACTCATCTACCATGTCTTCTCCCACCTGGATGACTGATGTTGGTGTTCTCAGATCAGTTGGGAAAAGGTTGAAGTTCTTTGGGCAGGTATTCCTCCAAAGCAACATACTTCTCCAAGACCAGGACCTGCATAAATGATAAGGCCATTTTGGTCTGGAGTGTGTCAAATTCTTGAACAGCACCTTTTAATGTCAAATGCTTTCTCATTTTCTAAACCAGGTGGAAGAAGCAGCCATTTAAAGCTGGTCTGGGAAGAATTCCTTTATGACATTCATGACATCCATTTTGTAATCACAGTGAATGGACTGGGGCCATATGTTGGGCACCATACATGTGGTGTGTTGTTTGTCTAGTACAAGGGGGTACAGTACCCAGTATTTCTTCACCAGGATCACATAGACCTAGGCAAAGGGGTTGGGGGCTATTGCAAATGTGCTGTGCATGTACAAGGTGTTGGATATTTGCAGAATTTGCAGCCAACTTGTTCTGCCACATATAAGAATCCTTCTGTGTCCCTCACCAATATCACCAAGCAAGAATGACTTGTGCATGCCTGGTGCTGGTGAATAGGTCTCGTATTCTTCAGGTAATACAAGGTCATCCAGGTGCACTGGGTCCAAAGGTGCTGTGTTTAATGGATTTTGTCTACTCCACGTTGGTTTTCACAAAGTCCGTTCTCATAATTACAGCATGAACTGCTGAGCTCAAGCTGGACATGCAAAAAGGTAAAACTTCCATTGTACTCTCCACCATTTCTTCATCTTGACACTATTCCTGTAACAAATGTTGCCACTTCAATATTCTGTGTAGAAGGAAAGAGTGAATGTTGATTGATCTTCTTGATCATCTCTCTGTCTCTGATGTGAATTCTGGCCTTGCATCATCCAATCTGTTCACAACACCAAAATTTAACAGAATCATCACCTTTGCTGACCCTATTGAATACATAAAGGTATCCATCACACATGAACTTTTCCCTCTCTGGCTTTGAACTGCCACAGCCATCTCCCAAGTAGCAGTCAAGCAGTATGATTTTTGTAAGGAAAATGTGCATATATAAGGGAGTTAAAGTAAAAGAAATAAAGAGTTACACAATTTGTAACACATGCTAGCCAACTACTCACACACCTTTACCGTGCTTGGACATCAGAGTTGTCCACCTTGCTCTGCAGCTGTTTTCAGTAACTCATTAATAAAGTAATATTCAAATTAACCATGAGATAAAGGCAACTAAATGTGAGAGAAAGGCAACTAAATCAAATCTGATACATAAAAACTGAAGTTTTAGCAACGTAAGTGCAGCCAGCCAATGCACAGGTGGGATGCAAGGCAAGAGGGGAGAACTATAGAAAGGTTTTGCTGGGGAAGCTGGGGAGCAGGCAGCTGCCCCACTGCCTCCTGCTACCCATCAAGCCACTGCAGTTGCTTTGGTGCTGGTACTGCCATGAAAATTGTGCACAGGGAAGAAGCGCCACAGAAACTGCTGGCTCCCAGCATTCCCAGTATCCTGGGGCTGAGGATGATGGTGAAGTGGTGGGATGCCATGTCTGTAAGTCCCTCAATTTTTTTAGAAAAACAACAACACTCCTCAAACAAGACAAAAAAAACCCCAAAACCAAAACAATCCCAAGGCACAGCAGGAATGAGCTTTCAGATGGTCCCTCCTCTGCCTCCTATGAGCGACCAGCATAGAGATGTCTCCACATAGAACTGGCCATGCAGAATTTTCCAGTGAAGCACTGGCTGCATAGAGATGGTTGTGAAAAGTTGGCTGTGGAGAGCTGGCCACAGAAAGTTGTCCCATTCTGATGGCAGTGATATTTGGAAAACTGAATATAAAGATACCAAACACATGAAGTCATACATCTGGGGTTGTTAAGCCTGGAGAAGAGAAGGCTCATATGAAACCTTATCATTCTCTACAACTACCTGAAAGGAGCTTGAAGTGAGGTGGGGGTCAGTCTCTTCTCCCAAGTAACAAGGGATAGAACAAGAGGAAATGGCCTCAAGTTGTGCCAAGGAGGGTGTCAGTTGGACATTAGGATAAACTTCTTCACTCAAAGGGTTGTCAAGCACTGGAACAGGCTGTCCAGGGAAGTGGTGGAGTCACCATCCCTGGAGGTATGTAAAAGACATGTAGATGAGGTGCTTAGGAACATGTCTTAGTGGTGGGCCTGGCAGTGTTCGGTTAATGGTTGGACTCAGTGATCCTAAAGGTCTTTTCCAGATGAAATGATTCTATGACTGTATGATTCTACACTCTAGAAACAAAGTCTGCAGGCCAGACTTGCAGTCTGGGAGCCTCTTTTCCAGGAACGAGCAGCTTTGGTAAGAAACTGGGTATCACTGGGGACCATCAGCTGAGCCAGATCTCTGATGCAGCAGCTGAAAGAGACAGCACAATCCAGTGCTGATCAACAAAGAAGTATGGGGCAGCATCAGAGATGCTATTTTGCCTCCATATTTTTAATGGGATGTGAGTGCTATTAGACAACTTTGACATTTTAGTGCCCACAGTTGTGGAAAGAGGTTATTAGAGGTTAATAGACAAGACAAGATTTACAGGAAAGCTGTAAGAACAACTGAAGAAATGGAAAATATACTTTAAAAACAGATAGCCAGAGTTCTGTGTCTTGATTGCCACATATCTATATAATGTACATTTGTCTATAAATACCAGCCATAGAAAAAAACTAGAGATACAGAGCCATTCAGTGTAACAGGCAGGAGTCCAAAATCAGCCAAAATATAAAGGTGGAAGGTTTTAATTGTACATGCTGTCAGATACTGGAGTAGGCTTTCAGGTTTTCTGGTAGCTTTTCTATCACTCAAAGGTTTTTTAAAAATAGCAGGCTGTAATTATTTCCCTCTAAAAACATTCTTGACTCCAAACAGGAATTAAGGAAAATCCAGAGCTGATGTTATTTAGAATATCATAGTAGGTGAATGAGAAAGCTTTTTGGAGTTTGATAAATATTTCACTTTCTGTAGATGATTCCACCTCTTTTTAAACCACTAGCTGTAGAAGGGCCTCCTAAATCCTAAAAATAATCCGAAGAGTAATCCTAAAAATTTCCTTTCTTCTCACTCCTTCCCTATAAACATGCATGCCTTTGAGGTGGGTGCCAGGAGAGGACCCCCTTAATGCTGTGTTCCAACATGTCTGGCTGTGTCAGTGTAAGCAAAGGAGCCAACAGAAAAGAGTGACATTTTTGACTTTTAATTGTATGGCTCTTCTATCTCTTAATGTTGTTGTTTTGATTTTTTTTTTTTTTCTCCCAAAGGGTTGACCAAACATATTGGAAAACATTCTGTAGCTTGCTGTGGGCTCTCACTGTGAATTACCCATTGCTGGTCCTTGGTTCACAGCACCCAGCTGATGTACCCCATCCCATTAAAAAACACATAGGGACAGACACTGGAATTGACATCCTAGATGCAGCCCATGTACCAGATGCACAGCAAGCAGTGTTTCACAGAAACTTTGGCAAAAGATGTTTCCTTTCTCTCCTCACAAACATAAAAGAGATCAAACTGTCCAGAACTCTGTTTGCTGTCTCATTAAATTGTTAAATTGGGTTTTAAAAAACTAACTCCTGCCAGTCTCCCAGCTTAGGGATTAGTAATGTATCTAAATCCTCTTAGGAACTTTGTTAATCTATTAGTCTTCCTAAGAAAGACTATCAAGCTGATTAAATGACAGCTGAAGTGTTCTATGCAAACCACTGTAATAAGACAAAAAAAACCCCCAAAACAAAACAAAAAACCAAAACAACAACAACAAAACCCCATCAAAAAATCCTCTGAAAAAATATTTTATGTATA